>QGMK01000122.1:0-42142 GCA_007825345.1 Lachnellula suecica | reverse complement strand
CCATCCACATTGACTTCGGCTCCCTGCACCGTGTACAGTATGTATCCGCGCTCATCTCATCTGCATTGTAACACATTGCACACACCATTCACACCAATCCTCCTCCTCCTAGTGGTCCGACCCTTGTGACTCCACCCGCCATTCCCTGCAACCCCACCAACCCTTGCCCTCACCTTGTCAGGCTTGTCAGGCTTGTCTCTGGATAAAGACCTCCTGCCCGATCCAGCCCAGCACGGCGGAAGAATAACGGAAGAATAACGAACAGGTCGTCGTGGCGTCCAATCAAGCCCCCGCCATCTCCAGCCCGCCGCCTATTGCCAAGCCTTCCATAAACTGTTCTGGAAGCTCTAGAAGGGCTCGCACAGCCAGTGAAGCAATCAGCTCGCCAGCCGTTATCTGGAATCTCACCCAGGACCGTGCACCCCCAACGGCACAGCAAAGTAAAAGTTTGAGCTTCGAGCTTGTTTGTTCAGCTGCTGTCGCGATTTGCGATTTGCTCTGCAGCTGGGAAAGTGGCGATAACGAGGCCATTCGCATTCATTCATTGCTGGGCCCAAGTCCAGAGCCGCACGCAGCCCGAAAGCCCGAAAGCCTTTGTTTTACTCCCGATGTACACGCACACGCACTCGCACACGCACTCGCACACGCACTCGCACACGCACTTGTCCAGCCCAGCGCGGCGGAAGGAAGCTTCGCACGTCTTGGGGGACTTGTCAAAAGCTTGGATCGATGTCGATGGAGCCGTTGTGGCGCCAATCTTAAAACAGCAGCGGGTAACGTTAATCCATTGGCACATGGGCGCTGTACGGCAATCCCGGTCGAGGGGCGTCGGCCGTCGAGATACCGTATCGACATCGACATCGACATCGTTGATCATTTCGCCGAGGTGCTTACGGAGGCGAAACAAGAAAAGGCAATAATTTACTTCCAGGTTACAGGTAGAGAACCGATTATTGTGCCTCTTGAGTCTTGATTAGCCGCCTGAACCTCGCCGCCGGCACTACTTCGTTCAGCACGCACCGGCACCAACAAGCATATGCATCGTATCCCTGCGCCTGGTGCAACATACTTCGTAAACTTCTGGCATCTGGCATGTCCTCCGTCCGTCCCAGCGTACAGTAACGAAGCAAACCCGGGGATTGGCCCAGGCCTGGGAAACAGGGAAGGGATGTGGCCTGTCAGCTCCCTCCTGCAGCATTCGGCGACCCCCGATTTTAGGGCCCGAAGCTGTGGTTCGTAACTCACGTACAGCACTCGAGCACTGTTTGCTGGGACAGTGGGACGGGTTTATTTTTGAGCCATTCTGTACGAGGAAGGTGTGTCAAGTTAAGCCGCGGACACCCTCGATTACTATAGGCCCGCATAACACTTTGCTGGTGTTACTTTGTCGGGCTTCTGATTGGTTATTTCACGGGTGGGCGCACGAGGAATTGTCAATTGAGGCAGGAGGGGTAACATAGCGGGAAGTGGCGGTTGCTCTATCACCAAAGAGGATTGATCCGGCGCTTAATTACCCTTCTCGACCCTCCATATCGAGCACTAATTGATAGCTCCTGGAACTAGTGAGCTTAATTGAACTTCGAATCTCTTGGCATCACGATATTTCACATCCAAACTCTTGGCATCAAGCATATTGAGCTTAATTCTCCTCCAACTCCAAGACCTTCGATACCAACCCCCTGGACTCTTGACATACATCAAGCAATGGTCCCGAGGTCCATAAGCCAGAGTCATTCAAAGCTTAGATGCATATGAGACTCTCGATAACGAATGAAACCAAAACCAATGAGCTTGATCGCACTTCGAAGTACCCAACATCTTGGCAAGCCACGATCAATAAACTCCTGATAACTAACCATCACTAATAAGTATCGGATGCAGCCAATTTGGAAATCCTCACGTAAAAATATCAAATGAAGTTATAATCTAGGAAGTTGTCCACTCAAGAAGGAATGTCCGGTTCCTGGCTTTCAAATCTCGAGCCGACTTGCCATTCCTAGCGATCCGTCATCCATCATTGCGCTTTTGAGATTGACGTCATGCTGCTTCGTTATACCGCGGCGCTCCACAAGCAAAAGCCATCATCCCGTTAGGCTCGAGTTATCCTTTTTGGACGTTGGATGCTGTAGGGCTGGCTAGATGGAATCATCGTCATCGTCTGAGGTTCTCTATTCGAATGGGATACGTCTAGCCTAGACGGCACGTGGAGGTGCCAGTTCCGCCTCCACCTCCACATACTGTACGTCGTTGACTAACATTGTATTAGGTTTTCGGAGCGTTGCTCATCGTCTTTTGTGGGAAAGTTATTAAAGAGCCACGGAGAAGGAAAGTATGTCTGGATGGATGACTAGACGTGCCACGTGGTGGGTAGGTATCATGCCTGTGCTATAAAAAACAATTATCATCCTGTACTGTATATATTCAAGACTCCAGCGCGAAACCCAGGCATCTTTCGTAGAATCGATGCCATGACAGTCACCTCCTCGACCAGCGAGCACGAACACACGATTCTCGCCCACTCGAAGAGCTCACGAATATTATCACAGCCTCGCTTTCCTTCCAGCAATCCTCAGTTGCTCAGAAACCAGATCGTTGAGCAGGCAGGCAGGTCCTCTTCCAGCCATCGTTCCTATATGTATAACGATCCTAGAAAACCAACAGCCGCACCCGAACCTTAAGCCTCCAACGCTTTCCTACACCCAACCGTCCCCTTTCCCCGGTCCCCAACTTTAGCCAGCCCACTCACAGCACAAAAGAGTAACTTCCACCTTCACCTAAGTTCGTACACACACCAGCAGCTCGCCAAAACGGCCATATCAATCACTCACACTCACCAGCAAGTCTCGCAGCCTGTCCGATCTGGCTTTCCCATAAATCTCATTCTGGCGTGGCCGTGCTGCAGTTTAATACCGCGTACCAACTTCTAGAGATGCGCAGGACACGCGATGCTCCAAAGCAAAACAGTCCTTACATCACTCGAAGACTTCCACAAAAACCCAAACCATAAATCCCCCAAGCAGACCCCAACTTAGGCATGAACAGCCTCTTTAGCCCCCAAAGCCGCAAACGAAAAAAACGTCCTATTTTTTTTCGAAAACAGTATAGTAATATCTAAAGGTAACCTGTCCGGAGTACTTTGGGGAATTCCAGCTTTGTCAAACCCCAGCTTGAAAGCTGTGTGCATGCCACTATACTCTGCACTAAACGTTGGGCATTCCAGCTTTGCATTTCTGGCAAACCCTTTTGTATTGTTATAGACCGGACACTGAGTCAAGCGTCAAGCTCGGAGTTTGCCGCGCCAACGCTGGAACGTTTGCGAGGACCGTTAGGTGCGCTGAAAGATGCTGCATGATTACAAATCAAATAGCAAACGGACTTGAGCTGGGACAGCACTAACCGACTGAGCCGGGAGGGAAAGCTTGGGAGAGGTTCTCGGGGGCATGTATCACTATCACTTTCATCCAGACGCAGAATTGGAACAGAACTCGCTTTCAATTCGGCCCTTCCAACCTTAGATGACAACTAACGCTAACGCCTACCCCTCCTTCCCCACGAACGACGATATCCCAAGGTACAGGTGGAGACAGGCACTTTTTCTCGCTATTATTACAGTATGTGTATTGTATTGTATTGTGTATTGATTGTATGTGAGACAAAGAGAAGTTAACGGTATTGTATCGTATCAAGCAGCGTACAGTGCTTCGGCGAGGTAGATGACGCCGAAGATGAGGAAGGCGATTGCGCCGCCGAGTGTTACTGTTTCTTGTTAGCTTGAGTCGAGACAGAAAAGGATAAAGGGGGGTACGTACCAACTCTCAAACTGACCCTCCCGGCAATAGCACGGCCGCCGATTACAGCAATACCAGTACACACCGCATGCCCGCTCACGGCACCACCTGTAACCCACCAGTAGTCCGAACCGGCGGCCATAGCAATTGTAGCGATTTGGCTGCGGTCACCCCATTCGCCCAAGAAGGTCATGACGAAGGTTTGCACCCACGCTGGACTTAGCAGTAGACTGAACAGGTTGGTCAAGCCAGCCATAGTGCCCTTGAAGTTCGACCGTTTTGGAGAAGCAGAGCGGTCTGGCGACGAAGAAGGGGATCGTGGAGGCGAAGGGAGGCGGGATCCAGAGCGGGATTTCCGCGTGCTGGCTTTCCTGCCTAACCCCATTTCGAGAGCATAAGGAGAGATCGATGAGCGGCGTCTATTTTCTTGCCGCGCTTGATGTTCCTTCTCTTCAAGTTCCATTTCTACCTCTTGCATTTCTGCGGCCACGCCCTCGTCTTTGCTCATTGCGAGACCCTCTTTAAGCATGCGCCCTCCGAAAATGAGGAATAGTCCTGCGGCGGCGAAGTGTGTGAACCGTGCTGGAATTAGGGTCGGGACTGCGTGCCCGAGGACGGCGGAAAGAACTGTCATGACTAGGAGGGCGGAGAAAGCGGCGCTGAAGACGAGGAGGCGGTCGTGCTTCATAGCCATGAGGGCGGCGATTAGGAAGGTCTTGTCGCCAATTTCGGAGACAAGAATCATGGTTAAGGAAAGGAGGTAGGAGTGTAGAGGCTGTATTATAGTATCGGCGTCTTCATCGTCTATGCTGGCGAATTTTGAGGGGCCTTTAGCTGAGGGCTTGTTGATGTCGAGATGGTTCTTGTCTGCGGAGCCGGGAATTGGATGTGGGAGGTTGTTGGTCTTGTCAGGGAGGTCTTTGGGTTTCTGTATCCTCAGTCAGTTATAATTCCAATGCAATGCCTTTAAGTAGTACCTCGAGCCCTGCGAGACCTTCCGTGGTATCATCATCAGTAGCTTCACCATCCTTGATCTTGGTCTTTTCCTTCTCCTTCTCTAGCTTGGTCTGCTCACTATGCGGTAGAGGAGGCGCTTCCTTTGGAGAATCCGGCTTCTTCTCCGCCTTCTCTCCAGTTTGCCCTTCCTGTGCTTTCCGCGCCTTATCCTTTTCGCTCACACCACCTTCAGTGCCAGTGGTCCCTTGCTTTGGCAAAACGCGATTTGGGTCATCCATCACGCCGTCATTGACTGTTGGAACCTTCGTCCCATCAGCTGCAAGCTTAGCCACATCCTCCTTCGTGGTCAAGACTAGCTCAGCTTCTTCCTTCGCCTTTGCGGGCGTCTTGGGGTCTGTTTTGCTATCCTTCTTGGGGTCCTTCTCGGTGCCAACCCATGGTCCAGCATGGGGCTTTCCATCCTTTCCATCTACTGGCGCATCTTTAGTTCCCACATCAAACTTGGGCTTTGCACTCAAATCGACTAACGGCGTTGGCGCGGGTTCCAACTTTGCTGCCTTTTCTGCAGGTGTGTTCTTGGTGAGGGCCGATTGGATGTTGTCTTGGGCGGCCGCAGACAGCGCTGAGGCCAGAGAGGGGAGGAGAAGGAGGAGAAGCGGCGAGGGACGCCTGCGGAACTTCATTGTCGTATATAATCAAAGTCGAGGCTCAGAAATGGGGAGATGTGTGCAGATCGAATTGCCTGCAATAGGCTGTGGGGAAGGCGGACTCTGGATAAGGGGCAAGGTAAGACGGCCTTGAAACGGAATGACGCTTGCTCGTGGGTATGAAGATAGAGTAGTATCAGACAGTCGGCATTACAGAGAAGTGGTAAAGGAGTGTAAAAAGAGCACTGGCACTGGCAATGGTAGAAAGCTGCGACGGTGCTCGTACGTGGTGTCGAGAAGGGATGAAGATCTTGGTGCTCGATCGTGGCTGACAGCATTTCTCTACCGGGGTAATTGCTTGGCGGCGCGGCCTCTTTGGCTCGCAACCTCGCACCTCCTGCATTGACAAGGGGCGAATATTAGGAGTTGACCAGCACGGTGCTTTCACCACCTGATAATATTTGAAGTTTCTACGCATCTGGAAGCAATTATGCACACACTTACACTTACACAAGAGACTGGACGGGGATTCTTGGCCTCGGAAAGATTTATATTTGGTGTAACTGAACTAGAGCAGTGCGATCCGATATAAAGGAGGTGCGATTAGCCGGATAAAGCCACCCCTGGTCTAAATAGTCGCGTCGCACTAACCGGACCGTCGCGTCTGTGCAAAGAGCATTTAATAACAATACAGCCACAACTGAACTTCCCCACAACCATTCGAGTTCAACATGTCAGGAAGACCCCCTTCCGCCCGTTCGTCTGCAAAGCGCGACCAGGCTTCCTCACCTCCGAAAAGTGCCTCTGTCCGTGGATCGCAAAGCCCTCGGAAGACCCGAGCAACACGCAGCCAAAGCCGAGAACTTGGGGAGAGCGATGCGGGAGAGACGAAAAAGCCAATTCCAAGGCGAACTACGCGCGCAAGCAGTGAGGATAGTGTTGATAGCAAGACAAGCAATGCATCCAGCAGAGGCGGGCGCACTACGAAAGCTGCACGTGGGGCTGCTCGAGGTTGGGAAATTACCAGTTTATGATTGGGATTCTTACTAATCCCTCTACTATAGACCTATCGATGGTAACCGAAGAAAGAGAGCAAGAACAAGACGACGAAGAGGAAGAGGAAGATGTTGAAGATGCCGAGGATCAAGACCCCAAAGCGCAACGGTCTCAATCTCCAGGTGGCATGTCCCAAGGGTCCCAAATGTCTGGAACTACAGCTCACTCCGCCCTAACATCCCACTCCGCTGCACAGGTGGCCGAGCTGGATCCCATGATTGCTGAAATCCTTCCTGATCTGCTCGAAGGCTCTGTCCGAATCATGGACCTACTTGCTCCGGCTGGCATCACGAAGGAAATCTTAGGCACAGTTGTAAATGAGTTGAAGGCGCCCGAATCGACGCGAGCCAAGAAGTTGAGGCTCCAGGAAAACAGATTCAAGCCAATCAGAGATCAATATGGCAAGGAGGATTATATTGTTTCCGATGTCGTTCTCCGAAGACTACTTGGTGACAATCCTGGGGAGGGTACCTTTCGACCGGATGCAATCCTCCAAGCCGCCAATCTTGCTGTTATGGTCAAAGAATTTACAGTTGCCAACGTGGAAAGCCCGGGCATGAATAATCTACTCTCGAAGCTGAGCACTTATTTTCCTGAACCTTTCGTGTACAAGTTTGACGACCAAATACAATACGGAAGCAGCATGCTGCTCGATGATAGCTTCGCCCTTGCCCTAGAGATTCGAACTCAGTGGATCATATACAGCCTAGGTCGAGACAGAGGAGAAAAAGATTACAACCCAAGGATCACAGTGATAGAATATTTTCTTGAGGAGCCAGCGGAGCGAGACATTTCTTTATCAGTGTCTGAGGACTCTTTAGAGCATGGGCCCCCAAGAAATATCTTGCGAATCGGTCCTACTAATTCTCCGGACCAAGATGCCCAAGTCGTTGATCGTGTGAAACAACTTTTGGCTACTTTTAATACTGGTGATGACGCCGCCGAGCAGGAGGATTTGGTCGATTTTGAACTTCTAGAACAACTGTTTAGTTGGTCGGACTTTCTGGCTAAGCTTGTTATCTGGAGCCGATTACGATTGAACGAGATTACTAGAAGCATCAGGGAGCAAGGTGGGATTCACACCATTACACAGGCGCTCATCGATACCATGAGACAAAACGACAGTCAAGTGGATGTAAACTACGATCCTCCTCCGACAATTATGAGACCCCGTGAGCTTCTACCGCCTGCGGACATCACGCCTACTGCTGCGAAAAGGTGAGTGCGAGGCTTGACTTTATTATTGATTCACTCTACAAACACGTACAGGTGTTTAATGATGTACTGATTATTTGACAGCCTGTACGCAAGCAAAGATGCTCTTCGCGCCCTGAAGAAGTTGAAGAAACGGGAATCAACGTCGATCGAGGCGCCCCCATCGAACCAGAAAGCTGGCGGCGGGCCATCTTCATCAAAGCTCAAGCAGGAATCTACAGTGAATTCGAAAGGTCCCGAGCGTGTGCAGGACGTCGAGGACGATTATAGGCCGCTCGAGGAGAATGATCGCTCTGAAAATGCAGGCCAACCCCGCCCCACGCAGGAATACCTTGATGTCTGGAAATCCTACGACAAGGAGAAGAATAAGGAAAATCGGCCTGCCGATGGGAATATCATTCCACCTCGTAAAAAGACACTACTAGACCGCCAGCCTGGTGCGCGCAGAATGAGTTGGAATGAGGGTAGCCAAGACTCAAATAAAGGGCCATCAACGCGCAAACGCAGCCGTAAACAGCGTGAAGCTACGGAAGAGACGGAGAGTGGAGAGTTCGAGCAAGACCAAAGAATTCCTGACCCAGCTCGCAGGAAAGCTGTGCCTCGTCGCGAGTCACCATCCAAGCGCCGCAGGGCAGTCAGTACACCGCTCGAGGAAGAAGACGAGGAGGCACAGAATTCAGAAGCGCAATTACAAGCCGAGGCGAGAAAGGAAGAAGCAAGGCGAAAGGCTGCCATCAGAGAACAAGGGGCAAGACGGCAACGAGAAAGGAGGGCCGAAGAGGAAGAAGAGTATGAAGAGGACGAGGACGACGATGCACCTGCTCCAACATTCGCAGAATTTGCCTCAACAGCGAGAGTAAATGTCCAGAAAGCCAAGATGAGCAGTATGCAGCCTCAGCAACGAACACCATGGTCGGAAGCAGATACTACACGGCTAGTCGACCTCATTGAAGACCACGGCTGTAGCTGGGCATTCATCCAAAAGCGGGGAGGCTTTGAAGTTGACCGCGATCAAGTTGCGCTCAAAGACAAGGCTCGCAACCTCAAAGTCTTGTTCTTGAGGTAATCCACTGAGTACAAACTTATCGTAGATTTATGTGCTGATGTGTGATTAGGTCTGGTGCGGAATTACCCGCAAATTTCGAGAATGTCCGGCTGGGACAGAAGGAAATAAGAAGTGTTAGAAATGCTATTCCTGATTACGAGCAATAGTTACGTGGTTGTAGGTTGGTTCCATTTGGGTCGGCGGCTTATTATTTTCGGCGTTTTGATACCCTTCGCGGTATAATTTTTGGGGCGTCTAGCTGGCATCGGGGTGTTTGCAAGGGACTGATTCAGGTCTCACTCTGCACACGAATTGAGTTTATTGTTTCGAGTGTGCAAATTCAAAATAAAGAGACGTGAATTCTTGTTGAGGGGAGCTGAAAATGTAAATTTCCTCTCCTTTCTACTTTCAACCGAAAGACCTAGATATATATATCGCAATCCGCGTTGTGGAACTGACCTGTAAAATCTAATAACAACTTCTTTGACACCAGACCTTCCCCAGGAATCGGAGTTCAGAAAGGCAGCCGCTAAAGACATGACTCGCATGCGCCACACAACCCCCTGACTGCACCTGCATCAAAGCTTAACCTCGTCATTCGCTCCGCGCCAGCCGTTTGAGCCTCCACCTCCATCCATAAACCTCTCCGCATGGCTACACGTTCAGCATTTCCTCTTTCTACTTCGCATGCACGAGCGGGCTCTGTATGATAGTTTGTACTTGTATCCTCGTATCATATCTTCTTTGTATCCGGGATGCCCGCTGAGCTGGTTTATTGTTACGTTTACATTCCGTATTTGCACGACGCTGGACAAGCTTAACGTTACGGCTTATATGAACAGGGCAGAGATGGAAGATTATGAGAAGAAAGAGTGGGTTGAGTTGGAGAAGGGGGAGTATGTGCGAGTTGATGGCAATGGCAATGGAGACCCCGCCTCTGGGCACAGAAGCACACATGTGCGGCGGCGAGTATGTTACAAGGTCAACCCCAATCTACCATGGAATCAATACAGGAATTAACACAAATATTTAGGCCATACTCTTCATCGCTCTGCTTGTCCTCACCTGGCATGACCTCCTCCGCGGTGCACCACCAGCTACAGTTACGCGGCATGTTGACGGAATACCGCAGTACGTCCTAGACTATGGTATATCCTCATTCTACATCCAGTATATGCAAGACTCAAAATAACGAGAGAAATAGCACCACTCACCTACCTCGATATCGCCGAAGCCTACTTCCCCTCTGACATCGGCGCCCAAATCTCCAACACGCATCCCAACATACCCATAAACATCTCCAGCACGCTTACAGTCAAAAACCTCGATATATTAAACAAATACGGCCACAACGGCCGCGCCATCTTCCTCACCTCCAACACCGACGTCTCGCACCTCCCCTCCTGGCTAACAGGCGTTGTGCCCTCCTCCTCAACCGGCGCAACAGAGAACGCAACCTCCTGCGTCATCATCCTCGCGCCGAAACCCGGCGGCGTGCTGGACGCCTTCTACATGTACTTTTACGCCTATAATCAGGGCAACACTGTGCTAGGCCGCGAGTTAGGAGACCACATCGGCGACTGGGAGCACAACATGATCCGCTTCGTGGACGGAGAGCCCAGCGCCGTTTGGTTCAGCCAGCACGGCAACGGCGAAGCCTTCACGTACGCCGCTGTGGAGAAAGCACCCGATGGCAAGCGTCCCATCAACTTTTCCGCGCGCGGCTCGCACGCGAACTACGCCGTGCCGGGCGCGCACGACCACCTGATTCCCGACCTCAATCTCCCCGCGGGCTTCCTGCTTGACTACACAAGCAAAGGCATGCTATGGGACCCAACCCTAAATGCATACTTCTACAATTATATCGCCTCAAACCATACTTTTGAAGGCATAAACGGGGCTCCGGAAGGCGCGTTGCTGTATAGGGGCCACTGGGGCGACAAACAGTACCCGGCAAGCGACAAGAGGCAGAAGAGCTTCTTGGGGTTTTCAAAGTTTGTTAGTGGGCCGACAGGACCGAGAAATAAGGGTCTGGATAGGACGTTGGTTTGTCCTGATAATGGGATACCTTGTATTGTTAGGGAGAGGTTGGGGCCTTGATTTTAGGTAGGGAGGGGGCGTTTTGGTTTATTATAAGTGGATGGGAGTGGAGGACGATACCCCCATATGTTTCTTAGAAGAGATGAGAAATGAACTTGTTATGATATGTTTTAGAAAAGTAGGGATCAGTCAAGTGGTTTTGGTGGGTCACACTGCTGCATTAACACCTGGCTTTCTGACTCTGCCATTCCGAAGTTCCCCTGATTTGGCAGGAACGGCGAGGCGTGAGTTGACTTGGAACGTTAGCAATGCAATTTTAAGGACGAGATTACCAACTCCTACTTTGACTCAGCAGACTCGAACTTGGACTTAGGTAATATATTTCCAACTTCAAAGCCTGGTCCATCCAAATGCATACTTCAACTTCACAATTGGATCCTTTTGGTGTTGTATACCGTGGCTAGAATTGTGTATAGCATTGCAAGGCAAATATAGGAGGTTATTCCCAAGTGGAGCAGTAGGGTGTAGTATAATATGACAAGTTTTTTCGGCCAATCTTTTACGAATTTTTGTGTGGAACGCTACTTGATTGAATTTGCCAAGTTAGAGTTATACTTGCCAACTCTAAGGGTATATAATTTTGACTTGAACTTATATAATTCCGAGTCCGGAGCTTTCTCAGATATGTCTGATATTTGGGAAACCGTAGTAAAAGATCCTCGTGGAAGCCGGTTCTCCTCTTAGAACTGTTGTCTACCAGGCTGTGAGATTCTCTAGGCTAGGCTAGGCAGATCGAAAGTTCACACCGGGAAAGCGACGATTATCTATCTGTTTGGGCAAGGCAGAGGAAGGAAATCAAGAAGCTTGAAGGATGGGGGTGGTGGGATCGGTGGTCCACATGACACTTTCTTACTTTAGGAAATAGTATAGGTGCATTTTTTTACCTAGCTTACTATAGTCATGATTAGATGTCCGACTGAGACGCAAAACAAGTGGAACGGCTCAACCTGCGGATGACAGGGTATGAAATCTCGTTCACTGTGGTTCACAATCCTACGGAACACATGCATCGTTCATAGCCCATATATATCTGATCCTGAAGAATAATACATGGGAATTATTCCCCCCTGCCGGCATTTCATGATTCGCCTCTAGACTCAGCTTCTTGATTGCACCGCTTTGCCTTTTCCCGCTGAATCCTGGCTCTGGGCGATTCAAAGTATCCATCATAGCACACCCCCTCCTTCTCCAATAATTCGACCATCGAATCAAGCCCATGAAGCCTCGCCTCCCCCAACACCCGCTCTTTCTTCCCCGCGCCGTCCTCCAACTCCAGCGCATCTAACTTTGGCAATAGCAGCCTCACCATTGCTGTATGTTCGAGCATTACCGCCGCCCGCAGCACCGCATACCCTTGTTTGCGCAGCGTCAAGTCAACACCGTGGTTAAGGAGCTTCTGAACCATAGCCAAGCTGCCTGTGTTCGCGGCTGTAACAATCGGCGTCCGGCCTTGGGCTCTCTCACTGTCGCCGCTGTAGTTTGGGTCTGCTGCGCGTGAGAGCAGGAGGTCCACGATCTCTTCGTGGCAGCCAGCAATAGCGCACTGTGCGGAGTTAGTCGGCGTTGGTGTAGACAAAGGTAAGTGTGTGGTCAAGGCTTACGCATAGAGGATTCCCCCATCGCCCGTGGGTACCCCGCGTATCAGCCCCGGCATCAAGCAGATGCCGCGCCATTTCGAGATTGCCCAGGCGTGCATGCTTGTTCAACGTCCAATTATTTGCATTAACATAATTCTGCGAGAAGAACTTTTCAAAATACTGATACACCTCAATACTCCGCGTAGTCCATTGCGCAGAGTTCAACGCTTTGCCTGCACCCTCAGAGCGATTTGTAGCTGTTCCATATTCTAACTCGTGGCCTGCAAACCCGGTGCTGCGGCTGGTGCCCGGTGAGGGGGGATAGATAGCAAGACGGGCCAGCTTGATATCTCCCCGGATCCCAACTCCGATCAACAACTCATACAGGCCGTTCTCATCATGTTCGGGTAAATGCTTTTGAAACAATACTATCATATCAATATTCCCCGCCCACGCAGCAAGGCGCATCGGCGAGGGGAAAAGCGCAGGTTCCTCTGTGGGCTGGCAGCCCTCTTGGAGTAATTTCCTAGCCAGAGGAAGCAGGTTTAAATAAGCTGCAGCACACAATAGATCCAGTCTTAGATTTGGCGGCTTCTCCTCTATGAGCTTAGTAGCTGAGTACCTCATTGCCGGATTCAGCGCAGGCCAGCAGAGCGTCTCGATCGTAGCCGTCAAGTCGTAGCACCCCTCTTCACATATACGCTGCGCTACATGGTAAATATCGATATATCGCCGTTGGTAACTGAGGCTGGTCGAGGTCTCGTTCTGCACGCGGTATACAAAGTAAGAGTGCCAGAACGCGATGGCGCCGTGGTCCTTGCGGATGTACCAGTCTTCCGTACGAGCGCTTGCACCCTTGTCGTCCAGCAATCTCGACTCAAAAAGAGCAGCTGTGACATTTGACGAGAAAAATTCTAAGAGTCAAAGTCAATGGCATGGTGTTTGAGGGGAGCAGAGAGCTTACTGCACACGAGACGTAGCCTCAGACCCCTCTTTACCCCGCGGGCGAGGATGGCACGGACTAGGATCTTGTGAAAGAGCTCGGTTGGAAGTTCTTGGATGTGCATTGCGGAAGATGGGGAATGAGTAGTTAGGAATATTGTTCGTGGTTTGGTTTTGGATGGGGAGTCGGAAGTGTAGGTAGAGGTGTATGGCTGGGTTGGTGGCGCATGCAAGCGAGACCCCGCCCCTGACTCCCTGAATCCTGCCTGCCTAACGGTTGGGGGCTGTGATATTCGACGCCAAGAAGCTTAACGTCTTGAAATAATTCAAGGCTTACTGGACCAGCCTTTCTACTCTACTGAGACGCATAGAAACATTTATCTTATTCAGATTTGATTATTTAGGCATGTCAAATGTAGAGAGTAGTAGGTTGGCTTAACAGAAAAGGCAGGGTGCCAGTATCTAGTCCAAAATCTATGTTATTTCATGTACATTGAGTTGAGTAAATGCAGAATGTCAGACTGAATACCGCGATCTAAAGTGTAAACAAAATACAAAATTCCATTCAAGACGACGTAAAATCAGATACCCTCCCAGAACAGCCCCGATTTTCCTTCCCTCCTAAACACCTCCCAGTCCTGTACCCGGGACAGTGGACTTCCATCCTCAAATTCTCTACTTTCGTGCCCAAACAAGCAGATATTTGCCCTCAACCTAGCGTGACCTGCATATCTAACACGTTCTCGTCCCCATAAGGAATAAGTGAGTACGACTTGACAGTTTTTCCGGTACTGAACTCTTGATTCATCCTATTAATCGCCAGACCAAACGGCGTACCAGCGACCTTGTTGAAGTTGTCCTTCTCGGCGCCTGTTGCTGTAGATGAGAAAGTCAATTCATCGTCTGCCTTATTCTTTCCCAACGAAGTGTAGATGCCTTTGAAAACCGCATCGCTATCATCGTTGAGCAAACTCGAGACATACACCTCCTTTAGGTCCGTCGGCTTCTTTCCAGCTCCCTTAAATAAACTCATCATAATATCACTGAGATACAATTTGTTGCCTACTCCGGGTACGTCGTCCTTGTTGAAGGCCTCCAGGATGTAAATGGTATCTTCGTCCTCGTTGATGCCGATTTTGTCCACGAAATCGTTACCGCTGTGGTAGCCTGGGCCGTAGACTTCGTATATGTCTCCCGCTTCGATATCTGGATCATCATTCGTGCCCGCTTTTGCTGTGTAGCCTTTCGCTTTGAGATCTGGAACTGGCTTGGGCGAGTACGTCTTTGCAGAAGACTATGGAATGGAAGCCGGTTATCAGTCGATTCTCCAGTTCGAAAGGCGTCTTAAATTGAGGAGATTTTAAACTTACCACGTCGATTAAATCCTCTGCACCTCCCGATCCACTTCCATGGCCAGCGGCCCCGGTTTTAGGAGCGGAAGCTGGAGCAATTTCTGGTTGTACCGGCTTTGGGTTGACGACAGGCTCGGGCTCGGGTTTGATCTTTGGTACTACGACGGGGATGTCGACTCTCTTGCCAAGAGTATCCTCGGCATCCTTAATATTCCAAAGTCAGCGAAATGAAAATGAGAGCTGGTGAATAATGATTGAGAAGGATTGAGAGGGATGTCGGAATATCTCCAAAAACTGACCAATTTGGAATCGCGCTGAGATAGACCAGTGGGCGCGCCAGTCACAGAAAAGAGTAGATTCCCAAGCCCAGCCAGGGCAATGGTTGCAAGTGAGAGACGCATTGTCGCTGGTAAAGCCTGGTAGCAAAGATTGAGAAGAGTTGGATTGAGGAAGGTGAAATCGAAGAAGAATGAGATGAAGAGAATGTTATGAGGTGATAGTTATGAATACGAATCTGTTCTTATATCTTGAGGACTGTTAACCTCTCTTGGCTTTGGACGTAGAATTCTTCTAACAAGAGGAATATACCTGAGGAGGAGCATTCCCGCCGCCTTCCTACGAAATGGTAGAAAATCCACATTGCGTAAATAGAACCTGTCGTAGGAACGGATCCAACAAGTATCCACATCGTGAGATATTTCTGTATGTATTCAGTGTGAAACAATGGGCCTGCCAAGTTCCAAGTGTATTCCTTCAACAGCCGCCCTTATTTTACAGCCACCTTTCCTTCAACAACGGCGAAACGAGGGTTAAACTGTTATCAGAGTTAGATGATTTCCCAATCCAGGAAATAAGCGCTATCAGTACAACAGCACAGAGGAGTACTTAACAGCCATAGCCTACCGTCCTCTGCCAAGCTTTGCGGCGCATTCTCTCAAACCAGTGCATCTAAATAATCTGGTCAGACTTTCTATTAGGTTAGGTATTCGAGTGAAGCACTGACTTATAACTATATTTAGACATTTTTTCGGCCCATAACCATGCCCTTTGATGTACGAGAGTTATTCGGGCACGCAGGATACAATAGTCTCTCGAAAGGAGTGCTATGAAAGTTTCAAGATCCACTCTAGCAGAGCCAGGGGGGCACGATTTTACGAGATCTAGACCCGCTGGGGTTCTGAGATTAGACCGAAGATTACAATCCCAGCCTAAATCCTACCAATCTGGTGGGTCCTAGTGAGGCTCAGTCACTGAAAATCAGCCCTAGGCCTGCGCCGCACGCCATATCCGCTTCCAGGAGCCGCCAAGCCCTACTAATTACTTCGAAATGTAAGGTGCATTTTAGACCGGCGCTTGACTCGGAGCTAATCTCTTTTTGAAACTCCTCCGTATTCCAACCCAGGGAGATCCCTTCGTAGAGACATTCTAATAATACTGTTCTCGTTACAACCGAGGAGAGGCCGATTGACCGGAGTCCAAAGGGGTTATACTTCGTCCCATGCGAAATAAACAGCACCTACAGGGGGCCTGGACAAGGGGGGGTTTTGTATGGCCCCTCACAGTCGCTAAACCCCGGCACCACCCCCTTGTAGGTGCTGTTTATTTCGCCTGGGACGGAGTATGATGACAGGAACGAAGGTCCATGGCATGATAGCCTGGCAAGAATCCTACTTCTATACTTTTCAAGCGGGAAAGTTCGTCTCAACGATCGAATCCGCAGGCGTCCCGTTGCAATTGCCGATTGGTCTCCCCTACTCGGGTCCTGATGCTCAAGCACTCAAGCTAATCAGTCGAGAGTCTTTGAGGCTGTGAAATGGTAGTAGGCTTACTTGCTATTATTGGTGTTCCTCAATCTAGGGTTTTTTGCGAGAATGAATCGTGCGGGGGGATTTTGAAGCGGATACCATTTTGTGAGCAGGCAGCTGTTGGGATTGCTGCCAAGTTCTAAAATGGAGGATTGGAAAATCTGGGAGCGGTGTTCTATCACCTTTCATTCAGTGATCTTCATGGGTTTCTAGTTGGCTTAATCTCTCTTCATTTCGTACATCCGCTTCCTTCATTATCAAGTCCTTCCACGCTTCGCTCTCTCATGAGCCGAGAGTAGGCCCCTCCCTTCGAAAAATCTCAGCCATTGAGTCCAGCCCTCTGTCCAAAGCTGTCTTTAGTAGTGCTTCGCCGTAAATATCTAAATCAATGCCTGAGCCTAAGAAGAACTTGACCATCTCAGTATGCTCAATAGCCACCGCTCGACACAAGGCTATGAAGCATACCTCCATGCCCATTCTCTCGCGGCGTAGATCAGCGCCATGGTCAACGAGCTTGCGAACAATATCCAAACTCCCTCCACAGGCTGCCATAATTATTGCGGTCTCACCCTGGGTTATACCCTCATCTCCTTCGAAATTCGGATCCGCACCCCTTTCCAATAGTAGATCGACGACATCTTTGTGGCATCGTCGGCAGGCAATAGACAGGGGGTTGCCTTCTCTGCCAGAAGATCCGCGGATGTCGGCCCCAGCATCGAGGGCATATCGTACCATCTCGAGGTTACCCCTGCTGGCATACCTTGTCAAAGTCCAGGTAAAATGATCCTTAGTAGGCATTGCCAAAAATTTATCAAAATACCTGTATACCTCGAAGTTCTTCGTAGCATATTGGGCTTGAAATAACGCATTGCCCATATGCCTGCTGCCATTAGCGTTTCCGTATATTTGTCCAGTCAAATCCGTGAAATTTGGGTTGACACGTGAAGGAGGATATACAGCAAGGCGAACCATCTCCATATCTCCGCGTATCGCGGCTCCTTCCATCGAAGCTGGTCCCACCTTCCATCTCGAACACGGATCATTCACGCGATTTGGATCAATTCCTTCCAATTCTGGCAAATGCTCTTGGAACATTTCCAAAATCTGAGAGTTTCCTGCCCACGCAGCCAGTCGCATGGGCGAAGAGAAAAGTTGGCTCTCGGCGGTGGGTGAAACCTTTTCTTGGATCAAGCGCCTAGCTAAAGGCACAAGGTGGAGATATGCCGCAGCGCATAAGAGGTCCAATTCTTGGTCTACCGGTTGCTTTGCTAATACGGAATCGGTTCCAGAAGCAGTCCCTGGTAGTAGCGCGGGCCAGCAGAGAGAAGAAATTGTAAGCTCCAAATCGGCGCCAGTCTCAGCACGAACGCGCTCAGCAACCTGGCGGATGGCGAGAAAACGAGGCTGAGAAGGGCTGGTCCCAATATGGACTCTGTATGCGAGGTAAGAATGCCATAATTTGCTGGCCCCATGATCATTCTGAGTGTACCAATCGGCTAGAATCTTTGATGTGTCGAACTTGTCCAGTAGTCGCGACTCAAAGAGTGCAGGCTGGATTTCGTACGAAAATAGCTCTGTAGAAATATTATCAGTTCGTGAATATAGGGATAGTCTCAAATCAAAACCTACTGCATACAAGTCGCAGTCTCAAAGCTCTTTTTACTCCACGGGCGATAACCATATGAAATAAGATCTTTTGGACGAGCTCGGCGGGGAAGTCCAAAAGAAGGAACTTCTTGGTTGCGGTGTAACCCATTTCGCATTCAATTCAAAGACGGTTCACGGGAAAAGTTCTGAAGGTCCAATAATAGGCAAGATGAGTTGGATGTCAAAGAAGTGATGTTGGTACATTTATGGTTGAGGCGCGGAGGCAGTGCTGTCCCTAGCCCGCTAAAATCAGATTAGCACCGTTGCAGGCCTCAGGCGTCGTCACGTGACAGACCCCTTTTCCCCCTTTCCCTTGATACTATATGTAAAAGAAGTAGTGTGTGCTTAATCTGCGAAAATATTTACAGGTCGAATGAGCGATATACCATATTCTGTGATGTTTCATATCCGGATTAAGTGGCCCAAGCGTAATACAGCACTCCAACAAGTAATAGTAACACTACCGAACGTACGTAGTGCACTCAATTCTCAGGAGTCTATTCGAACTCCATAACCGAAAGCAAGTATATTGATCACATACAACTGAGTACCACTATAAGACGCTATGAATGATTGTATTCAAAAATCAACTATCTATATAAACCCCGACCAAACCGTGCAATACAACCAACCAGGAATTTCAAAACGCCGAAAGACAAATAAAATCTATGTCGCGAGTAAGGTTCAACTGCATATAATCTCCGAGTCTTCAAAGACACTAAATCCCTAGAGTCACTATCTACTCCAGTATGATATCCACTGCTTTGAATTAGTATGGCCATATCAAGGGCAAAGTGAGGGATACTTACTATCGAATTTACCTGTTTCAGGAGTTCCGTCTGCCAGAATGTGGGTGTTCAAATTAAATTGAGTGATCTTTTTTCCGATGCTGAACTGTTGTATCATCTTATCCGCTCCTATGCCGAATGGGGTACCAGCAAGTGTGTTGTACCCATCTAGCTCCGCGTCTTTTCCTGAAGCTCTCAGAGTGATAGGGGCGCCAGTGAGAGTGCTTTGCTTCATCATTCCATAGACTTTAACAATTGCTTTGGACGTCTCATCATTTTCGATTCTGTCACGATGAATCAACGCCAGATCCTGAGGTTTCTTATTTCCGCTCTTTGTGAACAGACTCATTGCGATATCAGCGAGTCTTAGCTTCCTGGCTGCGTCGGTTGGCGTGTCGTATTTATTCCAGGATTCCAACATGGCGACCGAATTTTTTGCTTCGTTGACAGCGGTAACGTCTACGGCCTGAGTGCCTCCAGAAAAGAATTTAGTGCGAACATCGTATACTGTTCCCCAATTTTTGTCTTGATCATCTCGAGATGTTACGGTGTAGTCGTATTTAGTGTTATCGAAGGCATTTGGAACCGGCTTTGGAGGGTATGTTTTAAAGACAGGGGCATCGACCTGAGGTCCAAATGTCAATATTGGCTATATCTTCCTCGCAAGTAACACTTACTCCTGTTTTGGGTGCGGCGCCACCGGCGCCAGGTAGTTTTGGTGCTGGGGGTGCGGGTGCAATTGGTTTAGGCGCGACCACTGGCTCGGGCTCTGGTTTCACTTTTGGAATTACAATATCGACTCTTTGAACAAGGTCATGAAGAGTATCCTGCCAAGTTCCATTAGCTTTCTCGAAATCTGCGATCATATTTGAAAACTAACCAGAACTGACCTCCTCTGAGAAAGGCCAGTGGGCGCTCCATTGGCAACAGGGAGCACATTCCCAAGCCCAAGCAGAGCTGCTGCTACCAGAGAGGACGAAAAACGCATGGTTGACAGATGAAAGATGGGAAATCTTGAATAAAGATGGAAATATTGAGTAAAGATGAAGACTGTAAGTTGAAATGGAACTATTTGTAGAACTCTGAATGTGATAATGAAAAGACATTCTAGACGTGAAAGATCTCGGGTCTTATACCTCTAAAGCCGATTACTTCTCTTGTTCTTCGACAGGGTTCGCCAATATGCAAAGGCTTCAGACTTCGGAGGAATAGTTGTATGGCTCCAAATAGAACTTCACGTTCGATAAATCCGTCAAAATCCATTCAGGAACCTAGTGCTGAACAAGGGCACGTCCGTAAATGACTTTCGCATAGCCATTGTGTATAGCCTGCGTGAAACAACGGGTATCTTGGCAAAATTTCTGTGTCAGCCTTCCCTCATCAGCAGCTGCGGAAGGAAGGCTGGCATCAATTGCCAAGAGGTTCTCGTAGAGATCCTAATGTCCTCAAATTCAAAAGGGTCCACATTTCACCCGTCTGTACGCTGTTCTAGAACTGCCGTATTAGATCAGCACAGCCTTACCTTGCGGCGCGTAATCTCGTAAATGACCTAGATCGGAAATCAAGCCGGTAGTGTCACCGGTGGCGTCGTTTAAGCAAAATCCAGTCCCACATACTTCGTCCCAGGCCAATACGAGTATAAACAGCACCATAGGGGGGCTGGTCAACAGGGGGATTTGTATGGCCGCTCACATTCGCTAAACCCCCTGCACCACCCCCTGCACCACCCCCTGCGAGTGCTGTTTATTTGGCCTGGGACGAAGTAATTCCGCTAGTGGACTTGGCGTGAAATTTAAGCCTCCCTAGGATGCGCGATTCCCACTGAGATTCGTTTAGATGCGGCGCAACAAGCCTTGTGGGTTGCGTACAGGGGTACAGTACCGGTATTGTACCTACAGCACAAGCTTCCACTACAGTATCCGAGATAGAGCCGCTGAAGATCCTCTGCCCACGTGCACCGCCACTTTTGCAAAAAAGCTGATATTGAAAAATTCTAATTATGGCTTTACAATCCTATGCCCTTGAAAGGATCAAGTACTGGTACTGTAGAGAGACATGGTCTCAATGAAAGATGATCTCCACAGCTACGGCACGTAGAAATTACATTCAGTGCTACAGAATCCATATGTCAGATCTAAGCTGTGGAGACAGGCTGTGTCTGTTGTTTTGACCTGATCCCTTGATCCTTCTCAACATCTGAACAAGTGCCAAGAGATGCAATAAAACCAAATGTAGTTTTTCTAAGCTATTTTTAAAATCTATGAATTGAGTAGAGGCTGGTTTTCAAGTATATAACCCAACCCGAGTTGTCACTATTGCTCACAGCCATACAACAATCAATTCCATTCCTCATCTATCCATCATCGTTTCATCTCTTATATTCTTTCCTTACAGACGCATCTATATACCACTTCAGTGTTTTTCTTCTTACTGCAACATTCATCCAACACTCCTTCAACCTCAAATCCACTCTCCATTAATCAGTCGACGACATGGCCAGTTTCCTTATAAACGCGGGCAGTGTTCTTGCAAGCATTATAGTTCCTTTGGCCGAATTAGCAAAAGAATATAAGGGCGCATCCACTAGTTTCTCCATTGGCATCGGAGGTTCTATCTCGGGTGACTTCAATGCAGGTGGCAGCGTACCTCATGTGGCATTCTGGGATGTCAATGCCAACAGGATCGGCCAGTATAAAGGAAATGCAAATGGCCACCTCAAACAAAATTACGACTGGTCAACTTCCATTCACAACGACCAGACAGAGCCGAAGGGCGACGCGCGACAACCAGAATACATCAGTGTTGTAGCTCAGGAGAATGATGCAATCTGCATCTCGTACATATATGCTTCTGGGAATGGCGCTCAATATGCCTGGTATGGTGATATGGGATACACTTGCGGTTACGATTGGTATCCTAGCAATTTCACTGTTGGAGATGGCCATTACCAGCCAAAGTGCGTCTGGATTGATCATGATCACTCCAATGGGTTAAAATACCAGGGCCTCAGTCTTCACTTTCCGGATTTCACCGCGTCACAGACAGGCCAGCAAGATGAATACAACGAAAATCTGGACACGCTTTGCAAGAGCGATCCTAGAATGAAGTTCTGGCCCTCCATCGTTCCCGACGCAGAGATACCCATTTTTACTCCGCCTTTGGTCTACAACCCAGACGGATCGGATGCTAATCCCAGCCTCGTTATCAACAAACAAAAGCGGGCTGCAAACGACTCTTCTGATCTCTCTACGCAAAGTGGTAATGGTCGGCAACTCAAACCCGGCCATTTAGTTGTCAGCCATTTCCAGAGTCACAGTGCCAAGCAGTTGTGCGAGAGCGCATCATCAATTGGCCCTGACTTCGTCTCTGTAGTTGAAGGCGTTTATTGTGATATGGCAGAGAAGGAATGGTGGAACTTGTGTTCCTCTACAACCACGACTGGCTGCTTTGACCTCGCTCAGCAAACAATGATTGGTCATGTTTTGGGGAACGGAGGAAAGGGATCACAATATTACAATGCAACCGCCCACTACAGACCAACGTCGTCCAACAACACGGAAGCGGCTCACAATGGGACAGTGGTTTACCGACGGGACACTGCTACAGGAAGGGTAATTCCCAACAAATCCTATGATACTTCAGACATCTGGGGGTAGGAGTTTCGAAGATAGCTTTTCTTCAGTTTTGGGTCATCCGGGGGATTTTGCATTGGGTCACGGCGTCTGCTTGCTTGGTGTATAGACATGTAATTATAAACATTGAACTTTGCTTCACTTTTGAAAATGGCCAGAGGTGATATTCTTCAACTTTTATTACCTGTCTTTTTAGACATGCCTTTGAAATCGCACGATGATTCGGAACTTGAGCTTAAATATTGGAGTCAGGACTGACTATGTTTTAATCAGTGGACCCGGAAAATAATAGCTAATAGGACCAGGCTAACTATAATATAGTCAGAGACAGTTAATGAAAATAGGTGATCAAGTTCACTTATTGTACATGAAACCGAGCAGATTTGTAACTGAATTTCTAAAGACCAAGCTCATAACTACAAGAAACTTGCACTCTCGCGTACCTTCATATTACGATTCCTTTTAGTGGATGAAAGCACTTGGAATCCTGACCTCAATTGGTACTTTTACGCAGTTCGAAATTATCTCAAACGTCCAAACCAAGAAATTAGTGAGATGCACACCGATGCCTGACTTCACTTGGAGGATCAAAAAAGGGTTCCACACAAAATATATAAATAGATCAGAGGAATGTTCACATTATGTCACGCCAGCCAGAATCTGTGGCCGAAATTGAACGACTTTACTGCAACTATGGCTTCTGCAAAAAACTGGAGAAATTTTGGAAGTGGCGGTGCACATTTCCTAAGAATAACTTTAATTCCGAAGAAAATTTGTTCTCAAAAGGATTGATCCTCCGTATACGAGCATGTGATATATTATCTAGGAAGGCAGGGGTCTTTCTGAAACGCTTTTAGCCTCGCGATAAAAACTTGAACGGTCGTAGACGCTTCCCGTGTGCTACTTCGTCCCAGGCGAAATAAATGTCAACGACAAGGGGGTAAAGCCGGGGTTTAGCGACTATGAGTGGCTATACAAATCCCCCTGTTGGCCAGGGCCCCGGTCGTGACATTTATTTTGCCTGGGACGAAGTAAGAGGCACAATTAGTGCTGAGCCTGAGAAACCCTTAACCGCGAAGCCTAAAAGCACGAGCTCATGCAAGTGCAGGCATGTTGAAATAAGCTTCTTGGCACCTGGGCGCCAGGAACGATGGCGTAGAACCCCCTGTGCCCCGCCTCAGCTCGCTTCTAACGCCCCCACTGCAACTAAATTTATTATTAGCAGCTTAACTTTCCTTTGCGGTCATCTTATATGGACACCGTCCTTCCTTGCGATTGAGTTTGTGTGCTCTCAAACCCACCCTCCTATTTGAAGACCGTTATGGCAATGTTATACTCGCGGTTGCGCACCGCCTTTTGCGTGTTAACAGCATTTGTTTTAACGCTCTCGATAATCTCGGTCGGCTTATACTCCTCGATTCTCGCTCTCATTTTCCATCCTATTGTGGAATTTTCAGTTCTCATAAACTTCGATCGGCAGTCTTTTCCTGTCTTGGAAGTTCTTCCCCAAAATCTCAATGATGCCAGCTCCAAATTGGCACTCGCATGCAACGTCATTTCACTGGTGGTATCTTCAATCTGTGTACTATTTGCGGTTCTGTTCTGGCCTGACGGTAGAAGAGTAAGTGATCCGAACGTCCATGAACTAACTGATTTCATTCAATCCAGAATGCGAATATCCTCCTACTCGGTCGAAGGAAAGTGCTGACTATGAAACTTGTCAGACCTACTTTATATCTCCCATTACGGGCCTCACCTACGCCCTTCTATTCAACGCACTTCTGACCTTTGCTACTATGATATATCTTCAAGTAGCATACCTCCAATCCTCAACATTTGACCCCCAATATCGCGCCATGTATGGACTTTACGACAAAGGAACCTTCGATTTTGAGTCCTGGGCGTGCCAAGTGAGCAGCTATAAAAATACCTTCCCGCGTGGGCAATGTAGAAATGCAATAGCTGGACGCGTGTTACAGATCCTCTCTTGCGTTGCTGGAATCGCCGCTACTGTCGTCGGGGTTTGGGCATTGCGGGGAGAGCGAGATGCAATCAAGCGGGCATTGAATGAGAAGAGAAATAGGAAAGAACTTTGGCTTGGTGATAGCGACATGGGAGATGAGGAGCACGTGGAGATGAAGTGAGCAGATGATGTATGATACACTTCAGGCAAACAACTAAGTGAGACATGGGCAAGGCTTTAGACCGATTGCAATTAAATAGCTCTGCGAAACGATAGAATGATTTACACTGCCTTCTTCGTCAGCCACTGCCAGCGAATCATTGGAAATCTGTGAAGTATCAATTGAACAGCGGGTCACGACTCTTAATTTAAAACCCCCCTCCCAGATGTCAGCTGCCGTAACTAGTGGATGAAGCCTGACTATTTGAGGAGAGTACCCCTAAGACACCCTATGACTCTAGCGGGATTGCCCCTATAATCTTGTAATCAGGTAGCTCAATCCCGCACTACGGTGACAGAAGTTTTGGGTGCATATAATGTGTAGAAGTGATATCTCTGTGGATTATCACTAGGACTATCTCTAAACATACAGGCCAGTTAATGTAACATTATAGTAAAGCATAGATTCTGGTTCTGGTATGTTTGGAATGAAGTAAGTCTGCTAACCGCAACCTTTTTTCACAAGCGAAGGGCCTCGTGACGTTCACAAAATGATACACAATTTTGTTTGCCATTCGACAGCGATCTAAGAAGAAGGATCAGTATTTATCACAAGCATCTAATCGCGAATAGCTTACCGTTTGTCGAATTTCCCTTTTTTCTTTCCTCAATTTCTCAAAGCTCCTTCCTCTCATCCTTATCCAACGCCACTCTCCTGGCCTGCTGCGCAATGCGTTCATCATAAATCTTGTCCAGTTCTTTTCCCGCGCCGGTCTTTTCCAGTTTACCGTGGTGCTTCTCCAGATCCGTCTGCAACTTCAAATCAACCGGTGTTTTACTCGCCAAAGTCTGCGCCAGATCCAGCGCCGACTCATTTGAGTTCTTCAGCCGATGACACCCAGTACCTTTCTTGATCACTCTAATCCAAGGGCTGTCCTCAATAAGTTGCTTCTCGCGCCTGGCAGCCATGTTCTCCTTTTCGTCGTCCCACATCGTAGTGCCCAGCACTACACTTCCGAAAGCTTCACGGCCACACACCTCCTCGTAGACGCGCTGCAAGCCGTGAAACGGGTTTCCGATATCTTATGCAGAAAAAGGACGCTGGTGAGCTGCAGATTCTCCTCCGAGATCTCCTTTAGCTTCGTAGCTGTCATCTCCAGAATATCGGCGTCGTCTAGTCCATCGCTGTCGTCGAAACCTGGTGTACCGACGAAGAAGACCTTGTTGCCGTCTATTTCTGATTCGAAAAGTTCGGGCTCCTGGGTGACTGTTCTTTGTTCAGTCGGCGACATCAGGGCTGCCAAGTGAATACTTACAGGATTCGAGGCCATGCCCGATTCCAACATCCAGACCTGTAGCATTCGCAATGAAGGTGCTTTTGCCGGAACCTGTCACCCCCATTACCGCAATGATGATATCGAATCGCGTTGGAACTCCCATGGCTACGCTGGGTGGAGTATCAAGTTGGTCTTCTCATGATACTTGGCTGCTACTTTAAGGTAGAAGTTCAGTGGAATATCCAGAGCCGCAGAGCGTTTGCTGGCAGCTTTTGACAAGTCATTTGAGTCAAACCCACAATGCGCTCAACCCGGTTTCCGGCGCCGGTGGCGCATATGTTGTATGCTGTTCGAAATGCAACAGCACTGCCAGCGTGTGCATGACGCCTAGGCCAATTGTTGTGGGACACTTAACACACTTTGTCTCCGGAAAGGCCTTGTAAGCAGATAATGGAATAGGAATGACCCTGGAAATTTGCCATTTGGGTCGAAACCGGGCGTTCGCCATCTGCAGAAGGAGGCTGCCGCCTGCAAGCCTTGCCGCCCATCTCCGTTTTCATCTCCGCAAGTAGGTTCTTAATGCCCAATATTCTGTTTCAGATGACGTTCTGGAATTTTCGGGTGCCACGTTGTCGCTGATGTTAATACTCTCCGCCAACCTCATTCTGTTGCCGCAAACGCCTCGTAGCCTCACGTAGTGCCCAACCTCATAATTGCTGACATGCGAAAACCTAGGTAGGAATTTCTTTTTTTCGGACTCCGAGCCTTCTCTTTGCTATTTTAGATCTCCAGTCTTCGTGTATTAGAAATGGGATCTTCACTCATCAGTCCATCGCATCTGAACCGTCCCATAATCTGATATTCCACCGGGCTGAAAATGACCGAGCAAACCAAAATCAATAGAGTCCTAAATCTCGGGCCAACTGGCTCCGGAAAGTCTTCATTGATCGCTGCGGCCACTGGGGGAAAGGCAATAATCGGACACTCTTTGAAATCATGTAAGTTTGAACGCCCACATCAAAACGCGTGACCAATCAATATAAGGTACTCAGAAAGTCCAAGTATTCGATGTGAAAATTGGCAAAACCAAGGTATCCCTCATCGACACCCGCGTATTTGGCGATTCCAAATCCTCAGATGTTCACAACGTCCTCGAGCTTGCGAAATTCCTCTGTACCCAAGACTTGCCAAGCATACAAGGAATTATCTATTTGCATTCGATCAAAGAGAACAAGCTCACTGCAACTGCTAAGACGAATCTCGATATTTTGGAAGCATTATGCGGAGGCAGCTACCTACCACATATTGTGCTTGGAACAACTATGTGGGACGTTGTGCCTCAAGGCTCAGAAGTCAAGTTCGAACGACGACACCAGGAACCAGCGCAGAGCCTTGGGAAAGACATGATTGAAAAGAAGGCCAAAGTTTGCAAGTATACGGGAACCAAAGACTCGGGTTTAAAAATGATATGGGTGTTAGTGGAGAACGGGAAGGCGCCCCTGCTGCAATTTCAACGCGAAGCCATGGCCGCTCCAGTGCTGTACAGAACTTGTGTCGGCCAGGTCGTTGTTGCTAAGGGGTTGGCGTTGCGTGAAAAGTTTGAAAGGCAGTTGATAGAAGGAATTGCTGAAGGAGACTTTGAGGAAGATGATGGTCGGGTCGAGAAAAAAGAGCTCCAAGAGAAGCTGAGGCGACTCGATGAGGAATTTGCTTGCTCAAAGTCAAGTTACCTTTTGAGAAAACATATTTGGCAAGTAAAAGTCCAGGCGATGGTATTTGGAGCTTGATGAAAAGCTACGTAGGCAATAGTAGTCAGTAAAGGCGTTGGCGGACATCAGAGGTACAGTTCCAATCAGGTTGTAAGGTCTCTGCGACCCCCACATTGGCCGGGTGTTGGACGGATTCTCATTGAGGGACTTCGGTGTGAGCTAATCATTGAGCTTGGCTGAGCAAGTATGCGAGGATAGGATCTCAAGTATCGGCCGATCATGTCTCATCCAGCGTTGCCATTTGTATCAAACGTCCATAGCCATAGCAACTCTTTCTCAAATTATCCATATCAGTTCAGACAGCGGTATGGTGACTCCTAGAGAACAGTGAGTATCGGGGGGGGGGGGGGGGGGGTTAAATAGGGGAACCAGCGATTCGTACCTCAAGAGCGGCTCATTTGAAACTCAAAATTAGCAACAGCCACTGTCTAGATATCGGGCCGCACCCGTGGGGCGGGAGTAGATACGGCTACAAGTATTCTAGGACATCAAGACCTAGGTTTGAGCAGATGTATTGCGGAGGTAAGAGAAACCCTGGAATATCAACTTCCTATTGTCAGACGAAGATGCGCACTGTCGATACAAATAGGCGGTATGTGTTTGAAGTCTCTTCAATTTGTGCGAGGTTGGCGGCAAAATGGGGTTTTCGGTCATGCACGTCCCAGAGAATGAGACTACGCCGTGAGGTCTATCCGTTCGCCTTCTAGCAATCGGGAATAACGGTGATTCATAGTCACTGCATTCAAAGATATTTCTGGCGTAAAGCTGCCTTCTTTTCTGAGGGGAACTGGAGTGGATGGCGTCTTCTGTTCCTCGGGAATTTGGCCGACAGCGGCAGCTTTTGCCGCATATTCTTTACAGAAGTCCTCTTTGTGTATTGAGGCATTGCTAAGGACAACCCATTTGTCCTCGGTAGACATACCATTCCAACGATTCTGAAGAGCCCGCGAGACAAGTGGCTTCTGATCCTTGCTCATCTTGGTAGCTTGAAGCCAGGAAAGACGCGTGGCCGAAAAAGCAGTCATATCTCCATGGAAATCTTCACTCACAGAATAACCGAAAACGGCCTCAACGGTATCCCAAGAAGACAATAGGGGATTTCTGAAGTTTCGAACTTCAGCTGCTTGGGCCCAAAGAGCTGTGCGCTTATGTTGCGGCAATTCATTCCATTGAACCTCAGCTGTCTCGTTGACCTTATCAACAAGATTGGTATATGAGAAAGGCCAGTAGTTCAAGCCAACCAAGTCAAGCCATTCGCGCCGCCTAGTTGCATAAGCTTGATGTGAAGTGAAGCATGCTCTGGGAAACAATTCGTAGCTCTCAAATGTTCTCCAGGAGGGTTGAGGCGGATGGATTGATAGCTTCAAGAACTTCGCTTTGCATTCGATTGCGTTGCGCTCCAAGATTGGGCGAGCGGCAAAAAGATCATTGAGATATTTGATTTCGTGTAGAAGGTGAGGCGGAAGATGACGGCAAGCTTCAGGAAACCCAATCTCACGAAGCCAGGCTTGCCGTTTCAATACCAGATCGTCGTAGTTGGTGTATGTTTGTCTGAAATAGCAGTGGTCGATGTGTTCAAAGGCCATAACACAAAGGTCAGGCATGAGTTGAGACTCTCTGAGAGGCAATGAGTGAAGATCGACCAGAACATGGTGCTTGAGGTATATCGCGGCCCTTTCCACGACTCTTCGCTTCTCGGCTGGTTCGCTCGCCCATTTATTTCCAATCTCCTTCCTTCCAGGAGCCTTTTTCGTGTAGTTGTAGTCGATGAAAGAGTAGTATTTTACTTTGTCAAGTCCTATTGCATCAATCCAGAGCTTGAATGCTGTGATTTTCGCCTTGGAGATAGTGGTGCCCAGATGAACCGTGATGTATTTGTCGACAAGTGATTCAAATGTAAGAAAGTCTTTCACGGGGCCGAAAGCAAAAGGAATGGGAGGAGGAGGAGCAGAAGGAATTGCCTCGTGATTTGCAGCAAAGATGGGTGGATTCGCAAGAGGTCCTGCTGGCTTTTGGTTAGCAGTGTCGTTCGATGCGTTTGTTCTCGATGTCCGAGTATTTTCGGACAGTTCTCCAAGCACTGGGCGAGGATTCAAGGCAATAACGGGCCTCGGTTGAATTCGAGGTCCCTTTTTAAAAGCAAATCGAGCGCTGTAGGCTTGTATATGAGGAGAAACCCATTTCGGGGCCAGCGAAACCGATTGCTTCCGTGCTAAAGAAGCATTTGATACAGCTCTACATACAGTAAATCATTAGCATAAGTATATTTGGCATATGGGAGGGGATAATACTGCTCAGCCTGGGTGACAGACGCGCCTCCATTGGCAATACCAACCTTACATTGGACCGCGCGAGCCAGAATCTCTAATTGCTCCACCGCCTTAAAGAGATATTCATCATCACTCTCTCCATAGTCGCTGTCATCGCTGAGCGAAAGATATCCCTTGCCATTAGGATACCGGTACCTGCTGCCCGTCAACTGCTCGTCCTGGGGTTCTAAAGCTGGCCTGGAGGAAGCACGTTTTGTCTTTTTGCGCGGATGGACACCATCGTCGCTCGAAAGGCTGATGACCGACAAGTGTCGGTGTTTCGGCATGTAGAGGCTCAATTGGGGGCGCGGAAGGGAAAATAGAGGTAGATGAGGATGCTTCAAAGCAAGAAACGCGGGTCGTGTTTCGCGATTTGCCGCCCCCACGGACGCGCCACACGTGACTTGGCTAACTCTGTCAACATTTTGACGCGCGCGTCTTCGAGCAGCGTCAACTTCAAGAATTTGACATTTTCCCCTCATATATTCTCCATATCTTCCACTTCCTCTTCTTTCGATCTGCCCAGATCATCAATGTATGGCTATGGACTCAAGCGTTTCAAACATTGAAAACTCATTTCACGTCTTCACGCGAGTGGAAGCAAGGGATGAACTTCCCGTCAGATCTGTTCAAAGGCGTTTACTTTGCTTCGTCTCCCAATTTTTCTGTTTGACTGTCATTGTACTAATGTCAGAAGTTCAACTTTCACTATAGTCTTCTGACTTGTCATTTTCTCCCAATATGGCTACGGCTAACTCAACAAATAAATACACCCCAAGTGGACTAAAACATTCAATATCCGTATCCGATTTCACCCCCGACGATAACCAGGGCATCAAGCGCCAAAAACTCTCCCCGCCTGTTTTGACAGGCGTCACCACATTCAGCGACGAAGAAATTGAACACGCCGCTGCCAATCTATCAACGGCCCAGCTCCGACAGTTGCTGATAAGGCAGCTGGTCAAAATGCCGAAACGAAGCAGTCAGTACTTCAAGCCGCAGAGGATATTCGAGAAGATAGACGGCTCGACATACCAGAGTTCCGGTTGTGCAAAGATGCTGTGCTCGATTTGTTGACTGATCGTCGCAAAAGTGAGGTGGAAGACCGGGAAATGCGTCCACCTCGCACGGCTATTGTCCAGGGTGTCATCCAAGTCGTAAACGAAGGGGTTTTAATCGTGATAACTGCAGAGTCCAGCTTCAACGACAAATCAGATGCCCTGAGCGTGTTGGTAGATATTGCGGCTGTGGCGTCTCGTGATCAATTTGAAGTTTTTTGGCCCGCGGTGAAAAGCCAGGGATTAGCTGATAGTATTGTCGAGGCTGTTTTCCAGATTCAGAGAAAGCTCAGCGAGAATGAGATTCATATGATCTTATCTGATGGAGTATTCCGTACAAAGGTTCTCGAGATGATGAACACTGTGTCTTCATTCTGCTACGACGAGTGTGGCTGGGAGGTTCTGGATGATATACTGGATCTGTTTACACCCCCCTCCAAGCCCCTCACATTTGGACGATTGAAGAATAGGATGGCGGTTCTGTATGGAACAGTCTTTCCCGGGCCTGACGAGCCTGGATGCGCTTCGATTTCAGCTACGGAAAAAGCTAAACGCCTGGCTGAGATTCGAAAAGTTCTGGAGGCGTCAATCAGAAGGGGTATCATGGCGAAAGTGAGCAAACACAGCTGCATGGAGACCAAAATCAACGCAATCCGTACTTTGGGGTCTTTTGGGGGGTTATTTTGCTGCATCCTTCAAGCCGAAGACAAGATCTATGACCTGGTGGACTGCAAAACTCTACTCAATCGTGACTTGGGATTCGCGGTGACTCAAGGCATGGAACGAATACTCAGATTGTCGTCGGTCGAGGATCAAGAGAAGGACAAGGAATTATATGGGGGAAACGCAAAGCTTGTGAAAACACTCCGACTTCTCGATGCTGATGGAGGTGGCGCGCTGCCTGGACTTTCGAGCATCTTAAAATCTCTTGGCATCCCACAGGTCATGCGTGGGGGTAAGGAGGAGCCCGACAATCATACTTAATTTTAGGAGTCGGGTATTGTAAAGATAGAACGCGGGATTAGCATGCTTTTGCCTCATAGTTCGTTATTTTTGGTTTTCTATTTTGTCATTATGTTGATGTTGAGAAGTGTTGTGTTTCTCCTAGTTCTTCCCTTCCCGGGACCGAAACTGTGAATACTTGTAAACAGCAATCCTTGCAGACAATACTGCCGAGGTACTACTATCGTTATTCTCACGACCACGGCCTTGGAATTCGCAAATCGAAGCTGGGGGTGTCAGCCCGCAGCAGACGCGATGCAGTTGTCGTCAGCTGCAAGGCAGCAATCACCTACATAAGGCACCACCATTCCAACAATCCAAAATTCCTAATTATCCTCGGGAACGAAATTACAAACACAAATTCGGCTTTTCTCCAAAAGCATTTCAGAAGTAGCGGAATATATCAAAACAATGGCCACTTCGGCCTCCTCCTCCAATGGCACGCACGGTACCAACCCGCCATTACCGTCAGCCCTTCCAACCCGCCCCCAAAGAGAAACACACCGAGTGTTGTATGATTTTCAAGCTCAGAACGAAAATGAAGTCACCATAAGAACCGGCGATAGGATTCTGGTCACCGCGGATGGTACTAACGGCAAGTAAGCTCGTTCAAACCGACAGAGAACGGTAACTTATTGCTCCTAGGCTGGAGTCTCGTCAAGGTGGAAGCCGGTTTGGGATGGGTACCATCCAGCTATCTCGAGGAGTTACCGCCGGAGCCACCCCCTGCCATGAAACCCTCCCCCCATCTGCACCTGCACTACCACCATTCCCCACGCCACCATCGACCGCTGCCTTGGGTCCGCCCAACCAACTTGCCAGCCAACCGTGTGATCCATGCAGCAAAAGCAATGCTGGATGCCAGCGGTCATCCAATATTCGTGAGCGCTGCAAAGAGCAAGGTATTTCGTGCAGAATGGTCAAGAAAAAGGTGCCGGAAATACCTTGCCAATTCGAGCGTGATTCTAAGTATCAGAATCTGGAAGGTGAGGAAGAGAGCAAATATGATGCGTTGAGTCGTGCCAATGGAAGATTCAGTCATCTTGCAAGGGCTATCGGTAACGAGATGGAAATTATGAGTAGTGTTATTGACGGAGTTGTTCTCAAGGCAAGTCAGCCCATGTTCACGCTTTTGAAGTATATTTATTGGCCGACTTACTAGACTGATAAGGTGGATGAGCAAACCATGAATAGTGCCCGATTGAATCGAATGATCTAAGACAAGAGTATACAAACACGTTCGCGTGCCTTAGTCCTGATAGATTCTTGGCTTTGCGATCAAACTTTAAACTGTCGTGCGGAAGGGAATTTCATCTCCCTTCTCAGGTTCAATAAGAGACCCTTTTTGCTCCAACTGTTCTCAAACGTCTCAAATGACCTGTTATTGGTAGTCGAAACCTCTATTATTGTTGCTGCGTTCAGGATTCGAAGACTGAGAACGTGATTATTACAATTAAGGATTGCGGCGTTGAGTAGTTCGCAGGACTTGCGAAAAGTTATGAAAAGGCGTCATTGAGTTTCAAATATAGTAGATATTGAGACGTGATAGTTCCCCACACCGAAACAAGCAAGAAAATCTGGTTCTGGTTCTCGATTCCCCTTGAAGAGAATGAGTCATGGTGTATCAGACAGTGGTGAATTCCCCTTGATCTGCCAAGCTGGTTAGCTGATCTCTGCGCCTCATGTCTATAGTGTGCCCATGAGCATATCTTTTGGAAGAAAATATGTTTGCCATCAGCTGTTCCCTAGCATTTACACCGAAGTGTACCCCTCCCTGCTATATTTCAGGGGCTCGCTTACCCCAGCGAGGTTGGTAGCAGGGGTTACTTGTTTATTTATCATTGCTGAGCATCTGTTTTTTTAGGAAATGTTAACGTGTACGATAGCCCTTTCAAAATAGAAGTGTCTCTTCAAAGGCTATACAAGTAAATAAAAGTAAAGCCTAATGCCTCAGGGGAAGTCAGACCACCACGTGATGGTTTAGGCGCTCGATCGCCCGCTATTTGGCGATCCGCACGACCTCTACCTATCCTCTAACACCCCCTCCAAAGCTGTGCTCATTTAACAGTCCCCTCGAGTTTCAATCCTTACTGTCCCTAATAGAAGTTCATTGCAAAGCAATTATGCGGATGACCGGTCCGCTTCACCGGATCAGACGCATTTCGACAAGGGACTTTGCACTCCGATAGGACCCCTCATTATGGTGTGCCTACGGAACGATATGCGGCGAGCGAGTTCCGATTAGTTACAATCTTTTGCGTAAAACGCAATAGCCGGATTTTAACATCCCCTTCTGTACAGGTACTTTGGTAAAAGCTGGACGGACATTACAAGTATGAAGATCACCGAAGTACTATCTCCCTCTGCGACTTCTCCTCCGAGAACTAACAAGTTCCAGCTACACATTTACCCCATCAAGTCCCTCCGGGGCATCCCCCTCCCCACTGCGAGCCTCAACGCCCAAGGCATAGCATACGACCGCCGCTACATTCTCTTAAAGCCCGCGAAAAATGGGGGTTGGATCAACATGTTTGTCGGAGTGAGCCCAGAGATGGCACTCTTCCACTGCGACGCATCCTCCCCAGGCATCAGCTTCACGGTCTCCTACCACACGCCCAGTCCACCGGTAGCACCTCCTACTTTGGCACAAAACTCGACTCTCGAGATACCTTTCGAGCCGAATTGCGCCGAACTCGAGAAGCTCAACATAGAAATCTACACTGCTCCAGCCTACCCCGCATACCGCATGCAAGACAGCATCAATACATGGTTCAGCGATTGTTTTGGCTACGAGGTTATACTGGCATACCTGGGAGACAGTCTGGGAGTCAAAAAGAGCGATGATACGGCACGGAAATGGATCTCGAGCATCAAGCCCAGCATACCACGATCGCTGCTAAAGGAAGTCTCCTTCTCCGACGGCGCCGCCCTCCTCGTTGCATCAGAAGCCTCTTTACAAGAACTACATCCTCGACTAGGAAATGGAGAGAAAGCGGCGTTGGAGAAGTTCAGGCCGAACATTGTGGTGGATGGATTAGTGGCATGGGACGAGGATTTCTGGGCCGAGCTCATACTACCAAGGACAGGGGCACGAATCCTTCTCACGGCCAATTGTGCACGGTGTAGCAGTATCAATGTTGACCTGCAGAAGGGCAAGATGGGGAACGGGGAGAGTGGGAAGCTGCTGAAGAAGATGATGCGGGATCGAAGAGTTGATGCTGGAAGCAAATGGAGTCCGGTCTTTGGACGTTATGGTTTTCCGGTCGCAGAGACTGATATCAGGATTGGTGATGAAGTGGTGGTCAATCGCAGGAATAGAGAGCATACTGTTTGGAGTGGGTTTTGTCACCTGTCTGCGAATTTCTCAGCTAACTTCTGCTAGATGGTGTGATACCTCGCCTGGCGAATCTAAAAAGTTCACCTCCCTTCATTTCCAAGTCTGTCTCTAGCTTCCTACAACACGGCTCCTCTAATTCTAGGTTTTTAAGCTTGTTGCTTGTTCTTTCTTGTTTGGGTATTCTTGGGCTCGGGTTTGGGCTCAACAATTCGCAGTGGCTCCCGGTTCCAGCCTGATACCAAGATGGCTGTTTTGTGCATACCTTCCGCAGGCCTAACACAATGCACGCATTAGCCTTAGGCGTTACAAAAATGGAGTCTCTGGGAGTTACGGGAGGTGCTTCATGTTTTACAAACGAAGATAATGCTAGGTTAGAATCATAGAGATATCCAGATCGATCTGAAATCGAATTCCACGGAACAACTCCGCTCTCCAGCATCACACCGTCTCGTCGTCAGAAACAGCACGTGTACGTGTAACATGCCCTTCGCCGTCTACCCACCGGACTTCCATCTGGAACCACGTATCCCCATCCCGTTCCGCATCATAAGGCTGACGCCCCTTCCCTCCCACATCACAAGCGCGAATTTAAACTCAAAGCTAGGCACTGTTTCCACCACCACATACGGGCGCCAGCATGTCTTGAAACCCAGAGCCAGCTGTCACGGCACGCAGCATATCCTCAACCAACCCCTCGGAACTTCCAGAACATTCGAAGAATCCTTATGTTCATTTCTAGACGGGCCCACGGGAGGCATCGGGCGATGGTGACGGTGACGGTGACGGTGACACAGACAACGGCCTCGGGGTACACGGCATGATGCGCTGGAAGGAATGGAAGGAAAGAAGACTGCAGGTTTGTTTTGACGTCCTGCTTGCTGTCTTGGGCAAGGGGTTGTTGGGCTTCATGGTGCTATTTTATGTTGGGATTCTGGAGCGAGGATTGGATGGGAGGGTGTTTGCGCTGTGTTACTGCGTACCCTGATGTCTCGCCGTCTTCGGAGTATAGAGTTGGTGTATTTCGGCGACTGTGATGTCGCCGACTAGAGCTCACGTTGCGGGGTCTGAATCAACAATTTGTTGGGATGGTGTCGTGAGCCCAATTCTTTTTTAGATCTGTCTATATGGATGATTCTCTTCCTCTGATCTATATGCAAACCAGCAAGTATGTATAGCTCTTAGGTTAGTCGTCTGAATATATCACTGCATTGGAGAGAAAAGTAGGACTGAAGGGTGCTGTAATTCCCTGCTATCCATCGAAAGAAAAGAACTTGCTATCCATCACTCTTGTGTACAAATTTTCCTACGCTTTCCTAAACAAGTATTCTGCGAACGAGAACAAAACCCCCACCTTTCCCCACATCCCACTACTCCGGCAGGAAAAAGCAAAGTACAGTAACTGACTAACGCCTGTTTGCGCGAGCAAGGCGGGTCTAACAAACGATTCTTGCCACCCGATTTTTGAAGGTCTGACAGAATGAGGAACACAATTACACCGTCGTGGACAAACACACCAAGGAAAACAGGCTAGAAAGACGAAAATAGGACGTATTCATTTTCGGCTGCCGATGTAAACGGAGGCGCGTCGTTTGCGGACAGAAACTGGAATCGAAAGGGCGGAATACAGCATTGGCGTCGTAAAGTCGTGAGGGAGAGTCCGTGAAGAAGCTCATACAGACAAGGGTGAAATGAATGAGATTATGGAAAGTCTGCGTTGGTCTGAGTGCTGCCAAGTGGAGGTCGGTTTGCTTCCTTGGTTGGTGCGGTTCGCGTGAAGCCGAAACAGTAGAAATCGGAGAATAACGTCGCTAAGATCGTCCTTGCAGATGCGCCCGAGCCTGCATCCATGCCTGCATAATGCAGACCGCACGCACACGAGACACAGCGCAGGACGTGCAAGCAAGCATGAGCAGGGTAGCAGCAAGAAGGAATAACAACCGATCCGAAAACGTGCACCTCCCGACTTTTCGTAACTGACTCGTACCGACTGAGAGGCTCGAGCCGACCGATGGCTGAGAAAGCTGATGTCAGTACTATTTTCGTATGATTGCCCTCCTCTACCAACAGAAAAACTATCAGATCGTGCAGGAGGGGAGGTCTCCAGTGCAACTGGTCATATATCCAACGCCACTTGTTTGCCTTTGGGTAGGGGATTGAGGAGAGTGGATTCCACATACCAGGAGCAACATAACAGACAAACTAAACTTCCGATCTTAGACCTTGGTCGTGCATGGGCGGCAAGTCTTGAGCTTGCAGTACTTGCACTCGAAAATGTACCAGTGCGGACCAGAGTGGCACATAGAGCACATCCACTGGATGAGCGTCGACTCCGACTTCAACATCTGGAAGGAGTGGGGGCAGTAATTGGTGACGGCCATGATGAACAGCAGTTTTGGGGTGCGTTGAGAAGTTGGGTTATCAAGCACGGAGCTGGATACTGATCAGCAATGTTTGTGGGAAATGGTAGAACAATGTACATACATATGCGTATCTTGTAATACGGAAGCAAGAACTGAATCGAGAGCAATCAAGGGCTGGAGTTGCGGTGTAGTAAATGGTTGAGGGGAGAGCAAGAAGATCGCAGAGGCTGGATTTTGAGTTTGATCTTCGAGACGGTGGGAGTTGTAGTTGACTAGTTGCAATAAAGATCGATAGAAGCTTGATCACCGCTCTCAGCAGCGTAGGCGGTCAGCCCGTGTGAATCCGTGATTCAAAAGAACAAAAAGTGAATGTTGACTGGTCCGAAGTGAATGGCAGAGTATGTTTGTGCCAGATGATCGGAGGAGTGACAAGCAGCTTATATCAACGTCCCAAGCCTCTATCAAACTAACGTTGCTTCTTCCCGTCCGGTGCCGATGAATTAAGTGGATAGAAAATGCTGGATGATGGTGATGCTGATGAAGATGCCGCAAGTAATTTGGAAAGAAACATAGCAAACCAAGCCAACAAAGACGCCGTCCCTTGAGATATGTACGTTTTATGTATGGTTCGGGGCGGGAAGATGATTGTATGTATTGATGACGGATAGATACCGGAATGGAAAGCGGCCGTATATACCTATGGGGAATATTGCATGGCGGCCTTAATATTTGATTGAAGAAAACATGACCAGGCCTAGGAGCTGGGGGTGGATGAGGATGGGAGATGCCGCCTGTGCAAGTGCAAGTGCGATGCAGCCTCTGAGTTGACGTTTGCAAAGTTATGGTTGTGTTCTTACCATGGGCGAGGAACATACGGTAAGGTGACTCAAGGTACTGGGAGGACAAGCATGGCATTGGCAGTGGAAGTGGAAGTGGAAGTGGAAGTGGCAAGGCCAAGGGCTGGACGAGCAATAGCACGTCCGGCGGGTAGGGGCGACATGGCTACTAGGTTGGAGGTAGCTAAAGCAAAGAAGCCTTTCCTCTCTGCGACCTCTACGTACTCGCTGCTCGTACGGCTCTGTCGTTGCGGAAGGGTGAAGCTCCTCAAGCTCCTCAAGCTCCTCCCAAACTTCGCTTGTCGTCAAGAGGCGTCGGAAGCGTAGAGTATCTACCGGCTCCTAGGGCCTAGGGGCGTTTCGTGCATCTCCATATTCGCAGCCAAAAGTCCCAGGACAAGGTGCCATTGGGGCATGATCTCTCTCGCGCGGAGTCCGGAAGGCCGTGCCAGCCTTCTAGTGAGGAAGGGGGGGGGCATCTGGTGGGCCTCTGGACGTTAAGGGACATGGCCTTGGGCCCTACAGTGCCTTCCTAGTGGAAGGACAGGCGTACCTACGCGGCATCGCGAACTGCAGCACCGAACTATCATTAGGGCGAAGGTGCTGGGAACTCTTAATTTGGGAAGCAAGGTTTGGCCCTGTGTGTGATCGCCATGCAGCTATAAAGTGCTGGCCCTGTTGGGGGAGTCCAGATGAACACAGCTCAGAGTTAAAAATCTACTGTACAGTACCGTCGCGGGTGGCCTGACCGAGCCAAGGCTCTCGCCAGACTCCGCAACTCATCATCAAGTGAGAGCCTGAGACTGGCAGTGGAGAGAAGTGGAGTCACTCCCATTGCATCTCACAGCTTGCTTGGTCTTGGTCAGTTTGGAAGCCGGAACGTTGCCGCCGACCCTCTTCCTCATGTACAGTATGCTTCCCTATTGCCGGGATCTGGGGATAAGAGAGCTTCGTAGGACGGTGTAACCACGAGCAGGATGTTCCAGTCTGGCCGTGTGCTCGGTTTCGGCCTCGTGGTGAGAGAGCAGAGGGCAGGACGAAGGCGGGTATATCCATGGGCACGTATAGTAACTCCGAGTCACGACGACGTGTGTGCCATCATTGACGTCGGGCAAGTCTGGTAGAGCCTTAAGTGAGGCCTTAAGAGAGCTCTGCATCAGACGGCCCATACACAGTAGTTTGCGGAGGTTGCACAAGAACGCCTTAGCAGTGATGATTTGTGTAGGGATCCGACAGATTAGACGGAGATAAATCCAGCGACCTCGTGGCACTTGGAAGGGGTGGAAGAATGCAACATGGGGGGTAGCCCTGCCAGTTCGGCTGTCAGATGCACATGGCTCCCAGGGCCTTGAGGATGTGATGCAGCGAGCGTTGTATTTTCAGATTCTGCCCCTCTCGAATCGGAAACTCGACACACCAAACGGCGACAGCGTTGCGCCGATACCCCTGAGCCGGATGTGGCGCTGACAGACAGAGTTAGTATCTAATATTGGAACTTCCCCTTACACACAGCAAGCTGTTGAAAACTTCTGCAGAATCGGCTCGCCATTCCCACGTCTACCGCATATAATAATGGAGATGGTTCACAATTGCGAGATCTTCAGGCTCGAGCTCGAGCTCGAGCTTACCCATCCATGGAGGCGTCAGGGGTTCGAGTGGCCCTTGAGATCCCGGGGCTTGGGCGTCGGTAGATGTGGCAGTCAATCACGGAGCCACACCCCGAATTACCACCCTTGGCAACGAAGATCTTGCAAAAGGCTCCTCGCAAAACATGATTAATCTCTTACAGTTGAAGGTTTTACGAGTCATTGCAAAGCTTTCACAAAAACGTTGAGACCGTGGCTCTTACCAGGTTTCATTTGGAGGGATCCCCAGCCTTCTACGAAGTATGCACCTTCTATGCTTCTCTTGCCCTAATACATAGTACACTGGCGCGTTCCGTGCCGCCGGAGATGCTGGGAGATTATGATCAGCTCCTATGGGCCAGAAATATAAAAAAGCAACACCCAAAAGCTCACTGTAGGCGGGCGATGACCGGATACTAACGGGTTCATTGATTCTCATTCCATATGAAGTCTTCTATATGTTACTGTCGAATTACTCCACATCGCCTGACCTCACACAGCGTTACATTGAAGAAAATCGCAATCACTTCAGTCAGTAGCCCCTACCACCCTGGCGGCTTCAGACTACCGCAGCGCTGGAGCCCCGATGCGGCCCTTAGGCCTGCCTCGGGGATTTATCTAGCGGAATACTACTGTACTGAGGTGCATAGCGCCTTACCTTACACAGGGCGAACAACAGTGGAGTTTGATCTGTAGACCTCATTTCGGTCCTTGAAATGGTACCCCCTTTGCGGCGTCACCTCCATGCCAGGAACCGTTCCGAGTCGATCACTTACGATGCTGCACTGCTGCAGAATCATCTGTTGAGCCGCTTCGGTTCAACACTACTTCGCTCGGCAACAGTGCAGCCATGCCGAAGATTTGCTCGCATCATCATGTTTGAAAAGGGGGACATCACATCTTTCTCAACACACCGCTACCATGATCTCATCGCCCGCTATCTCCTACGCTATCTATCACATCCCACAAAAAGAAATCGTCTTTCTCCATGCAGCTGAAGCACACACCTCCGTACTAGAAACTAACTGCCTTTACCTGGAACGTAGGCTCTTCCTACGCATGCTTCAATGCGTAGCAGTGACATCGTGCCGCGTACGAAGTATTCTGCAAAAGGCTCGTTTGGAACATAGTCTTTCAACGCTATGCCAGGTTCAAACATCAAGGATATGGATATTAAGGTTGTCGGCTAAGAGAGCAAATCGTACGAGTTTACTCCAGGACCCCAAGCTCCCAACGGCTAAGAACAGGTACCGAACTAGGATCCCTCACCTCCAGGTTTTAGCTCGAAGTCAAATCCCAGCTGGCCGACGAAAATAAAGTCAAACCCAACTAGTCCTCTGAAGAAATGGAACGCTTCCCATTTGTCGTTGTAGGATTCTGAGATGAACTATAAAATTGCAGGTATATGGCTCATAAGTGCCAAAACAAGAAAAGGGGGAGGTCCAGAAGTGGACGGGAGTGTATGATCGTTATCGCTATCGCTATTACTCTCCCCTTTGGGCTGACGGCATAGCTCGTATAGACCAGACGGGTACATCCTTCTTTTTTTCCACTTAATTCGGCATTTTCTATTTCCTGGATTTCATCTGATGTGGGTGGCTGTGGCTATATGGAAAAAATCCCAGTCACATAAAACGCACACCCTTGCGAAGTTGAGTAAGTTGGTTCCGGCCAAGCCGATTGGTGGCTTTCACTTATAAAACTGTCCGCTACAGCGTATATAAATACAAGTGCCAGTGCATATCTCCTATGTTTCTCTTTCTTCAAGTTTTCTATTTCAAGTAGCTTGGACAAATCTCTCACAGTTCATTTCCTAGAGCAATAATGCGTGCAGAAAGCAGAATGATCCAAATAGAACCTCTTTCCGCCCCCAAACAAATGACCCCGCTTCATATC
>QGMK01000121.1:0-42152 GCA_007825345.1 Lachnellula suecica | reverse complement strand
TGGAACAGCAGGAGGGCGGGGACGCGAGAGGGAGCCAGAACGGAAATACGAAAGGACGGGCGGTCGAGGATTTGAAGGCTCTGGTTGAGGCGTGTGTGAAGAATAATTTTGTGGGGGTGGAGAACTCGAGGTTATACTCGCAAACTTATTATGGGACGAAGAACATGGTTCAGGAATTCATTGATGAGGGTACGTTTCCAAATCGTAGTGAAGAAGATTACTGACAAAATGAAGTCGAGACGAGCGTTTCACTACTCGTAAACACCAACCAGCTTGGTCCTGACGAGAAGCGGGCGATGTTCAAACGGATGCATACCAATTTCGGCCGAACAGCCTTGTGCTTATCGGGAGGGGCCTCCTTTGCATATTATCATTTTGGGGTAGTAAAGGCTTTATTGGATGCGGATCTTCTGCCAGAAGTGATTACAGGAACTTCTGGAGGGGCACTGGTTGCTGGATTGATAGCAACGCGAACGAATGACGAACTCAAGAAGTTGCTCGTACCAGCATTGGCAGGCCGAATCAACGCCTGCTCGGATGGATTCACTACATGGGCAGCTCGGTGGTGGAAAACAGGGGCCCGGTTCGACTCTGTAGAGTGGGCCAAGAAGTGCAGTTGGTTTACGAGGGGAAGTATGACTTTCAGAGAGGCATATGAGAGAACAGGGAGAATTTTGAATGTCTCTTGTGTGCCTGCAGATCCACATTCTCCGACGTGAGTATTCACTTAGTGTTTTGCATATTCATAACTGACTTTGACGTAGGATCCTTACCAACTATCTTACCAGCCCAGACTGTGTGATCTGGTCGGCCGTTCTGGCTTCTGCTGCCGTCCCAGGGATCTTGAACCCTGTGGTTCTGATGATGAAAACTGGAGACGGGAAACTTGTTCCTTATTCATTTGGTCATAAATGGAAGGATGGCAGTCTCAGAACTGACATACCACTGAAGGCGCTGAATCTTCATTTCAATGTCAACTTCAGCATTGTGAGCCAAGTTAACCCTCACATCAACCTCTTTTTCTTCTCCTCTCGAGGCTCAGTCGGTCAACCCGTCACTCACCGTAAAGGACGAGGCTGGCGCGGTGGATTCTTAGGAAGTGCCACCGAGCAATACCTCAAGCTCGACTTAAACAAATGGCTAAAAGTACTTCGTCATCTGGAGCTTCTACCTCGGCCTTTAGGTCAAGACTGGAGTGAGATCTGGCTACAACAATTCTCAGGCACAATCACAATCTGGCCTCGCTCCGTTGCTTCAGATTTCTGGCGGATCCTCAGTGATCCGAACCCCAAACAACTCGCACGAATGCTGCACGTAGGCCAACAAAGCGCCTTCCCCAAACTGCAATTTCTTGCCAACAGAATGAAAGTAGAGAGAATGGTAGACAGAGGCAGGAAGGAGACTAGAGTAGGCGTCAGAAGGGGCTCTATAGAGAGTATTCTCAGCGAAGACGATATCAGGAGTCTGCTCAGGAAGGGTGATGAGACGCATAGCGCTACGGCGACGGACGATGATACAGATGCGGTGACGACCGGCGATGAGTTTGAAGATGAGGTTGTGGATGAGGCGGTAGAGAGTGAGAAGTTGTTGGATACGGCGACTGCTAAGGATAGGTGAACGGGACAGTTCGAAGCGTTTCAAGCGTTCAAGCGATATAATACCAATCAATACAGCGGTAAAATCAGGTGTGTGAAGGAAGTTTTCTTCCGTTGAATTTCCTCCTATTACACATTTACTGCATTCGGCCCTCCTCCATATCCTGCTTCAATATCTCACCCCTGTTATATATTGAGCAAGTAGCTAGCTACAATGGCTCTAGGAGCCAAGCCTTTCACCCGAAATCATTTTGAAGTCATTCGGTTACAAATGTACCGAATGCGACTTTCTTTTCGCGGGGTCAGCCTTGCCCAAGTTTAGCCACGAGCAATGATATTGGTGGCTGAATTTCTCCGGTACCTGAAATCTGAATACATACATTTCAGAAAGCTTGTTTATTCCGTGCATTTCTATTCGGCGGGGTAAGACGCTGTCAATGGCTACCGATGGATGATTTTCACACGCATAGGCTGCGTCATGCTGCCAGGTGCTGCCAAGCGCTTATAAAAACGTATTTCTTACTTCTCATGTTTTTCCTACCTTCAAAGCCCCTGTACTTGATATTTCCGAACAAGAATATTCATTATGAAAGTCCTCTATCTCCTTCCATTCTACTCAGCTCTCATAGCAGCGAGATCTACCCTACAGCGTCAAGAGCTCGACGTTCAAATCCCCACAATATGGATCGCAGGTGACAGCACAGCCGCGCCAGGTGGCGGTGGCAATGGCACTGAAGGCTGGGGGCAATACCTACAATACAGCTTCCTACCCTCAGTAGCCCATGTTCAAAATAATGCGTTTGCGGGCCGCAGCGCCAGGACTTTCACAAGAGAGGGCCGCTTTGATAATATCACTGCGGGTCTGAAAGAAGGAGACTGGGTTATCATTGAGTTTGGGCATAATGATGGGGGGACGCCGCCTGTTAATGCTACGGTGGGTGATACGGGGCGGGAAGATTGTCCGGGTGCTGGTATGTTTTCCCCCATACTTGAAGCTCCGAGTTATGAGACTGACGAGTATACAGGGAATCAAACGTGTACGACGGTCTTCAAGTAAGTCTCTTACATAAATGAGATAGGCGATCGGATGCTGACTATACCAGCAATGTGACGGAAATCGTACAGACATTCCCAACATACCTCAAAAACGCCACCGAAATCTTCCTCTCAAAAGGTGCGAAAGTAATCCTCTCTTCGATGACGCCTACAAACCCTTGGGAATTCGGAAACTACAGCTACACGCCCACCATCTTCCCATACTACACCTGGCTCGCCGCCAGCGAACTCGGCGGCCCATCCGCTGGCGTCTATTTCGTTTCACATGGTGCATATGCAGCGCAAGCTATGAAGAACCTTGGGAAGACGGTCGTGGATGCGAACTACCCCCTTGATCACACTCATACGGCGCCGTATTTGGCTGATGTTGTGGCTGCGTCTTTTGTGCTGGGTGTTAAGTGCGGGACGAGTGGATTGCAGGGCTTGGTGAGTAATGCTACCAGTAGGCTGGAGGGGCAGGTACTGGGGACTTGCTTGGGTGTTAATGCGACGTTGCCTATCTAAGGGAGGGTAGTGCTTGCTTCCTTTACAAAAAGCGATCGGGGGGTTGATGTGCTTTCTTGTTTGAAGATTGCTTTGTGACCTCCAAGCTTCTAGAGAAACGAAAATAAACAGTAAATTGCAAATTCTGTGCCATCCTCGGTCTGCCTTGCCTCTTTTGCTCAATTGAAGTGGGATTTCAAAAGCAGCTTGCCGTGCCCCGAGGCTGGGGCTGAAGACGGGCGCATTGGGAAACTGCAGTCTGCCTCGCGCCGTGGTGATCTTCAACTTCCATCGCACCTGCTCTTTCACCCTCCTCTCAACAGCCCACTTCAGCCTGAGAAGAATTGTACACATTCTATGGAATCCACAGCTTTTACCTACCGATACTTTCACTGACCATCAAATAACATTTCTTTGGCAAGGCTGTGAAGTGATTGCCTGATACCAATGGAAGCCTTGGCAGCAGCCTCGAGCGTCATCGCCGTCGTCTCTCTTGCTGCGCAGCTTGCATCAAATGTGCAAACACTTATCGAGTTCTGGGAGTCGATAAAAAACGCTCCTTCTGAGACGATTGAAATCAGGAGTCAGCTCCGTCTGCTTCGTGCACTGCTGCAGGGTATTGAACTTGACTCTCAATTGGACGCTAATGACATCCTGCAAGCGTGTCTGGGGACCTGCGCAGCAAGTATTCTCAAGCTTGAAACGATCTCTGCAGAACTTGAAGAGGGATTGAATGGAAATGGAGTTCAACGAAAATGGACTCGATTGAAGAAAGCCTTGAGGGAGAAGAAGCTGACCGCTTATTGGAATGAGCTGGAGCGTGCCGAAAGTACTCTGATTATGTACCAGGGATGGAAAAATGGGTATGTTCAATCAGGTAGGCTTGTTGACTTATTCATTGACTTTGTGGCAGCCGGAATCAAGATCATTTGCTCGGCGTGGTTGTGAAGATGTCCAGAGCACTTGGTCTTACTGACAGATCCAGCATTCTGTCGCCAACGACTATCTCCAGCACTCCTGGGGTTCTTTTTATATCCAGCACCCGTTTCAGTAAGTCACAGATTGGATCCAATGCGCACGAGATTCGACTAAGCTTTGGGATTGTCCGTGTGCGGTTTGTCACATACGCAATAAAGGATAAGACCTCGAGGCTAGAGCTGAATCCTTGCCTACGACATAAAATGATCAGCATAACATTTCTTCCTATCTTCCGACATTGCCCTGTTGTCATATTAAATACTTCTCATCGTTTCGGCGTGTTTTCTGGTGGCCTTCAGACTCTGAATCTGCGTCCCGGGTGGGCAAAAATATTTGAGTTGGCTAGCATAGGGGACACATTTGGCGTACGAACGTTGATCGAAAAGGGCCATGCATCACCGAATGATGTGGACTCGGACGGTTGGACTGTACTACATGTGAGTCTAGTTTTCTGTACATGTTTCTTAACTAACTCAGTGAATCTAGTGCGCTGCTATTGGGCATCATGTAGGATTGTGCCAAATGCTCATTGATCTCGGCGCCAAACCTGATTGCGTGACAAGACGTATTGAGACTCCTTTGTTACTTGCTACGCAGGCACAAAATTGGAACTCTCGACATGTGCGTTATGACTTTTCCTCGGACAAGGCCATTCAGACTGTGCGGCTTCTCGTGGAGAGCGGGAAGAACGACCCGATGGATGTTGATCACATTGGGCGAAATTCGCTCTTCTGCTCAGCAGGAAACCGCCACAACAACTCCGTATCGTGGTTACTGACTCAAGAAGAATTTGACATTGACCTAAATTATGTAACTCCGGATGGTCTCACGGCTAGGTCTTACATAGCCGCAAGGGAGGATCTTTCCTCAGCTCTCGTTACACCACTTCTCCGTCGAGGAGTCAAGATTGATTCGCCTTGCAGGAGGGTTTGGTATTTTAGGTTTGGGCCTAAGACTCCCGTTATTGAAGGTATACATATCCCATTAGAAAAATTCATTACTCTTCGAACTTAAACCCCACAGGACCAACAATGCTACAATGCGCAATATGGACATGGTATCATAAGCTTCTGGGGTCATACACTGTAGATCTACCTGGGTACTTCGAAACCTCGCTTCGTCACAAAACGTCACCAAGACCCCAGTCGCCACAGATGTCCATTAGAACATTCCTGGAGTACGGCGCCGAAATGTTTGCGAAAACTCCTTCGGGACACTTAATACTGGATGGAATATTATTAAACATCATCCAGTTCGATGGATACCCTCGTCCCCTGGAAGTTCTCCGTCTGTGTATGAAGTCCTGGCTTTGCCTCCTACAGGACTTAGACTTCAATATACGAGATTACATTTTGCACGAGCAAACTATACACCAGCATAGATCTCACAATCTGGGCCTCGGCATTTGCATGGAAGCAAGATTTGATGAAGACAACGAGCCCCATATTTGGGCCGTATTTCAAGGCCCAGAAGAAAGATCCAGAGATGAGTTTGTTGACCACATATCTAAATGTGCTCGTTGGAAGACATGGCAGCGGACTTACACCATCCCAAAGCCACTTCCACCACCCAAATCGAGCAGGATGTCGACCGACCGTTCTGAAATACTTATCCTGAGAAGTGATTATACGGCTTTGCAGAACCATGGACCTACACCTGACGTCCCGGAAATATGGGCCGCCGACCAGCAGAAACCCTCTTACCTCATCATGCTTGGGAGAATGGCATTGCAGTGCCTGAATTCTGTTGCCAAATATCACTGGGAATTCACTTTCTATATGGCCATTTTGACTTGCTTATCCGACTTCGGAAATCCAGCACGCTTTGGAATTACCGCAATTTTTTATTCGGTGCTCAAACTGGTCCGATATCTCAGTTGAAGTTTACTCTTCAAGAGAAGATAGATGTCATGAACACTGCATTAATGATATATCCCATCAGGTCATACAGGCTTCTCCAAAATTCACCACGTGGCACCCCTTGGCCGGCCAGTAATGGAATCACTTCGACGTATGTACTTGTTTTCAAGCTTTCAGTTCGTTGACTCTAAATTGCGGCATGTATTTGAAAAAATATCTATCAATCAATTCCATTCAATCACCTGGCTGTATTGCATCTGCCTTTTCTGCAGGTTTCCGTCAATGAGAGTGCGGCTGTCCCAGTCATAACAGTCCAATACCCTCGAAATGTTACAAAGTGGCTTTACCCGTCGACTAGACATATCACAGAATATGCCTTCGTGGAATGATACAAAGTCAGGTCCATAAGACAATGGATTGGAGCAAAGCTTCGTGCTATTATGTCGATCGTAGTGACTTCCAACTATAGCATTTCGAAAGACTGGGGGCGGAGTCGAGATCAGATCCTGACGAATTGCGGTAGTCAAACCAATGGCACTACCCAGTATGTTGAACAAGCTGAAAATACCGAATAGGCTTGCTCTCCTAACGCCTCCAGAGGCGACCACTGGATCGTTACTCTACGTACAGATAGGAGGATGACACAGAGATGACGGATCAATGGGCACCGAGAAGTCGTTGGATTGTCCAACAGAGCTAAAGTCTGGTGTATGGATCGTCATTTGAGTGGTCCAGTCTGCTGTATATCCCGTGCCGCCGATCCAAGTGCAAAGTGGCTGCAGGAAACAGTTAGAATCTGTGGCAATTACCAAGGACGTACTAACTTTATACTGACTACCATTTGTCTGCGTTACGTAGACATTGGAGTAGTAAAATTGTTTACCACACAAACTCCCACGTCATTTGAGTGGTCCAGTCTGCTGTAGATCCCGTGCCGCCGATCCAAGTACAAAGCGGCTGCAGGAAACAGTTAGAATCTGTGGCAAATACCAAGGATGTACTAACTTTATACTGACTACCATTTGTCTGCGTTGCGTAGACATTGGAGTAGTAAAATTGTTTACTACACAAACTCCCCATATCCCCGAGCCATCCTCGTTTGGTTCCATCGGGCCAGGCATGACCAATGTAGGCGACGCAGATGGAATTATTTCCTCCCTCAACTTTCAGATAAGTCGGTTGCTGATTCGGAGGATTCTGAGGTACTGCAATATCCACATATGAGCCCGCTTCGACCTGTTTGCCTTGTGGTTTCACCTCTCCCAGCTTTTGGCGGTCTTCGTTCCAAACAGTGATGCCTGGGATGTTGCCGCCTAGCTGGTCGCTGCCGTTATACATGCCGATACCCACGCGAACTATTGACTCTTTACCTGCCGGGTCGGAGTTTCCTTCGAATAGTGGTAGTGTTATTTGCAAGATTCCGAGCACAGCCTCTGCTATCAGGGCTATGACTTCTATGGCAATAGTCGTCATTGTAGTTTGTAAGATAAGTAGTTGCCGGGCGGATTCTTGGGGTCTGAAGCTTATTAAACGTAGAAGGAAGGTGTTGAGTCTGTAATTAATACAGGAAGCGACTGCATACTTCCAGCTTAGAGGACTTGGGGCAGCTCCTTTTCAACTATTCAAGTCCCCTGCTGACAATATAGGTACCTCGCTACAAGCCGCCTTTCCCAGCCAACTCCGCCTCCACACCTGCAAGCCACTTCAATAACACCATGATTTTCTGTCCCAAACACGGGCGCAACCAAGACAAGGGATGTTATTCTGCCTTGCTGGTATGGTTATAATCATGTGAATGGCTCACTCGAGTAGCACGAGGCGCAATACAACGGCATTTCGGTCAGCCTTTTAGGCATTATATCAAAAGAGAAACGACAACGCCAACTCTGGCCAATGGTCCGTCATATCAAACACCTTCTTCGTCCGCGACGAGCCCTCCTCTGGAAATCCCTCAAGTCTCCCTAAAGCTTCTGGAGGAAATAGCCAGAACCCGATAGCTGGCCTCACAGCTTTTGCAAGCTCCTCTGAACCTTCAACAGGTACCTTTCCCGCGCATTTCTTGACGATTCTATGATATTTTCGTTGGACTTTCAGCCATCGCTCTTCCTCCTCATCTAAGTATTTACTTGCGGTTTTCATATCATGGATCTGCTGCTGCTCGGGACGAGGAACTTGACTGGCAAAGAGAAACCGCTCTCTAGTTTCTTGAGCTTGCTGAATTCCCCACTTCGCCAGCAATTGTCGCCACTGTACGCGCAGCTGTCGCGGATCTACGCCTGCTGTCAGAACGTATCTCAAAATCTAGCCCCATGGCTCTCGGGTCCCGTCTCAGCAACTGGAAGGTCGGCGTGCTCGCCTTCAGAGGCATCGAGTTATTGAATCGAATTCCGGCGCCCTCAAAGTCGTCCAACGGCCCCAGAATCGAGCGTCCAGCCATAGATTCGGCGACCCAGATAATCTCGCGTAGTTGCTGCAGAGAATCAAGGAAAGCGGGCTTTCCAGGGGTAACGGTGATGTCTGTTGAGCATTGCAGAGCAGTCATGCTGTTCGCGTCAAGTGCCAGATTAAGGAGTCCAACAGCTTTTGGATCATGGGCCTTGAAATCATTCACGAAGTCGACAAATGTGTTTTCTGGGGGCTGTTTTATTCTTAGGAACATGAAGTCATATTCGGGATTGACATATAGAGTTGACTTTGCGGTTCCCGGGGTCCCGCCTTCAGAAGTCGGGAAGTAGCAAGGCATATGAACACGATAAAACCTGAGTGCCACATCTCGTGACTCGCGATTGACATGTAGCAGTTTGCTGAGGATCTTGCAGCCTCGTATGGTATAGTTCCGACCGCTGATTACCTTGTTGAGTCCATTGGTGGCCGAGTATGGAGCATCTGGAAGGGTGGGCTCGGGAGCCCACAGCTGCGGACGATCAAGCTCAATCTCCAGCAAACGATTTTGCTGTATTGAGCATTGCCAAACGCGCAGTCGGAGCTCCATTGAGAGTGCTGAGAAGAGAGTGAATGAGACGTCTTCGCTGCTATTGTAGGATGGGTTGATGATATGCAGATGTTTCGAAGTGGACATGGTAGAAGATTATCAGAAGGAGAGAAATAGCATCCAAGAGTTGAGTTTTCTTCCTTGAGCTATATCGCAATAAAACTGACCGAGAACTGTGTTGCGGTTGATGCTCGCACGTTGATTGCATGGTGGCTGCGTCCATGCAATGCTGGGCGGCCCAAAATAAATGTCCAGTGGCTCGTCAAGGTAGCCGCGCCAATGCAGGAAAACAAACATCAAACAGCACGGGGTTTGTCAAGCTGATATGGCTCTAAGGGTCTTGTTTCATAGTCCCAAGCTTGCACACGCAAATCCTCTCATCTGCTATTGGTCGGCTCAAAAAAGGCTTTTTGTTATATGCTATGCTGGCGTGACCCCATAGTCGGCCGTAAGGACCAAACATTGCCGAACATTGATCACTGTATGCCAGCCACTCGGATGCCTGCAGGGGAGCCATGCTTGTCCAGGACCCGAGATCAGTAATCGGTACTGGCCACAGAACACAAAACCCCCATTTCAAATACAAGTTAAGGGCAGAGGCTTTTATGACGAAAATAATACTCAGAGCGTACGAATAATATCAAAAATAGCAAGAGATACGCTTAGATAGACTAAAAGACTGTGCAAATTAACAGTAGTCTTTTTTCTTTTTGGGGGAACTTTGAAAGTGTGCTGCTTACATGCGTCTCGACCGCAAGCGAACCCCTGAAATGACGTTTTAGGCCGACCCAGTACCCCGCCCGCATCGTAATTAACCAACCTCACAGAACGGCCGTACACACTTTGTACGAGGAGACTCATTTGACATTTCAAGCTTTGAGACGCTGCAACCCATCGGGGATGCCTCGGAGAGCTTCCTAGTAATTTCACATCCTCGGTAAATATCAATGAGGAAACATGCGAACATGGGCTGTTTTCTCTTCCAGGCTGCTTTCGTGCGTTAAAACTGTGTTTGGTAGGATGAATACAATTGTTGTATCTCTTCATAATTCTCCTGACAACTATATAAGGCATCGCTGGACAGACCTTCAAGTGCTTCTCTCATTCCTTTTCTGAACCACTAAAATATCACACCGATAAAACTACCTTCACATCTCAGACGGCACAAAGTATTTGTTCACTACCAGAACTATTTTAAGCTATGCAAGCAATTGGTGTTTCACACTACGGACCTCCTTCAAATCTCGAGAGTCGTCAAGTTCCACATCCCGGCAAGCCATCAGGCCGCGATCTCCTCATCCAGTATGCACCTCTTTCACGTGATTCATTGATTATACCTCTAACATTATATTCCAGAGTCAAAGCTCTCTCAGTCAATCCAATCGACACTAAGATTCGCGCTGGCACATATGACGATGCACCAGACTACTACGACCATGTTCCCCGCCCATTCCACATCATCGCTCCCGAAGCCTCTGGAATTGTGCTCGCCGTTGGTCCAGGGGTCCAGTACTTCCAGCCTGGGGACTCAGTTTTCTACGTGGGCGGACCTGTACGGCAAGGCGCATCCGCTGAATACCAACTTGTGGATGAACGCACTGTAGGGCACAAGCCCAAGACTCTCGACTATGTGGAAGCTGCTGTCATGCCACTTACCTATGGAACGGCGTGGGAGATGGCTGAGAGATTGGACATCAAGGAAGACGAACAGACCGGAATCCTAATTATCAATGGAGCTGGTGGAGTTGGATCTGTAGCAACGCAGCTAGCGCGATATGTTCTGCGACTACCAGTGGTGATAGCCACAGCATCAAGACCCGAGACCAAGGCGTGGGTCAAGAAAATGGGAGCCACTCATGTTATTGATCATCGAGGAGATTTGAAAGCACAGATAGAGGAGTTGAATTTGGATGTGCCAATCAAGTAAGTCTCATCCGAAAAAAAATCAGCGGAGACAAGCTGACACAAGGCGTGAAGATATATTTTCATCTTGTCATCGACGGAACAGTATCTCTCTGTCGCATCAGACATTTGCGCACCGCTCGGAAAGATTTGCTCGATCGTACAATCATCAGTGAACTTTTATGGGACACAGTTCCTCTCAAAATCATTGACTTTTGCTTGGTGCTGGTTGGGCAGCAGAGGCTATCACGGTTATGATCAAGAGGCGCAGCACGTGATGATGGAGAAACTGGCAGAGTACATCGATGAGGGCAAGATCCACTCCACGCTGACTAAACGTATGAAGTTGACAGCCAAAGGGCTGAGAACTGCGCACGAACTGATTGAGTCGAGGGCGACTATTGGAAAAATTGGGTTGGGTGTGGACGAAGAAGGCGAAGATCAACCTTTTGTTTGAATAGTCAGATAGTCACGTAAGGACCACAAGTCAAAGTAATGTTTAATCAGGGCACCATATAAAGACTTCATCTCTGGGATTGAATACCCCTGTTTGACACCCCAAAATAGTGTCCCGTTACGGCCAACGTGACCTTTCTAGCAACTCTCTATTTTGCCAATGATGTAGCTTTGTTCTTCCACCCTAATCAACTCCATATAAAGATAAACAAACACAGAGACTGTATCCATCCCTGTCATAAGGTCATAAATATTCCGGGCGAACTCTAATTTTGTTTCCGACCGTCGCATGATTCGCTGCCTCCCCAGAAGAAGAAAGCGCTGAAGTTCAAAAAGAAAAACACCTTCACGTACTCCCCCACTCCTTCTCCCGCACTCATTCCGTAAAATGAGAACAGGATAAGAAAAGTATTATATTTGAGGTTTGTAGAAACAACACCATGGTAAACAAGTCTGAAAAATGACACACGCCACACGCCACGACAAAGTCCGAGAAATGGTCTACGCCAGCCAGTAATTTTTTCATCACGTCAGATGTAGAACATCGTATCACGCACATTCTCGTGTATTCGAACATCATTCGGATCCGCCACTTTTCCGCCTCCTCCCGACACCACGCTACCCGCTGGTGTGGCTCCTGGAGTGGCGTCGAAAAGCTTGCTCAAATAGCACCTAGCACGCTCGCAAACGAGATCCGCGTAGTAGGCCGGAGGGCAAATACTGACGGCTTTAGTAGCGCGACCGAACAGATAGCACATGTTGTGTGTTAAATCCTCAATGACATCGGCGGTGTTTTGGAATGGAGGTTGCACTTTCCTGCTTTTGAAGATCTCATCCAGAACTATATGGTAATGGGCTGGACGAGCAGTTCCTTGGAGTGCAGTATGGGATTGGAGGAAGAAATCCCAGTTCCGTGCTTCTGTGACGCCTCGGTCTACAACGGTACCACTCTGGGGATTCCACGAGTCGTCGGCCTCCTCTTTCTTCGTTGGATAGAACCGAGTGTTGTGTCGTTTACCAACGATGATGATCGATATGCGAGGAAGGCCCTTTTTGAAATCATTTGCGGGGTATAGCTCCTGGCATGCCTGTCGAATAAGAGGTAATTCTTGATCAAGAACAATTTCATATTGCCCTTCGGAAACGCCATCGCGGTATACCAGTATGTTCTCAGGGTATATTCCCTTGTGGTGCCTTGCCCAGAGACGAAGACGTGACCTGAGCATCCTATCAAGGCCTGATACCATCTCTTGTCTTGAAGTCTGTATTTGGAGGTCGGCAGGCCACTGCCCCAACCATTGGTCTACGGAGGCCACTATACCAGCGACGCTCGGGGTGTTTGCTTCGGAGCCAGGTGAAGGATGTGTAACGTCTAGGCCAACAACCATCGTTCTCCCTTCTGAAATGATGCCGAGCTTGTTGTTGTTCAAGGACTGGTTCCTTCCGCCGAGCTTGAGGTTAAATTTCATGGCAACATTAGCGAAGTACTGATCGTTGTTCTTAGCCAGTTTCGGGGCTAGCGTGCAGACGTTCTGGATTCCCGCTTTCACATCGCATACAAATTTGACCCGGTTGTAAATTGTGGAGTCAATGTGAGGTATTATGACGAGTATCAACTTTGGTGGACGTTTCTCAGGATTGCTGACGAACTTTTTGAAAGCCGTATCGATATCCGCTTCAATGTTATCTTGGTTCGAAATGATGCGCTGACCGGGGACAATATTGCTCACATCGATACCGAGTCTTTTCAACTTCTGCTGAAAGACGTTTAAGGTGTTGCTTAACTCCAGTGGACTGCTCCATGCGTTGGGCGTCTTCGGTGATGATATAAAGAGGTATGTCCATGAAGCAAGTTTTGAGCCTGTGGAGAATTCTACTTCATTCATATTCCAGCTGGCGGGTTTCATCTGTGGAGCTTTGTTATTTTTGTAACGAACACTTGGCATTGTCAAGACTCGTCCTGGCACGGTGATAAGCTTAGGAGTGACGGCGATGTTGAATTTAGACTATAGAGGTTAGCTATTGGTTATTCAAGGCCTGTAGGATTAATTTACCAGCGTAGGATTCATAGGCTGTGCTATGCCAAGAAGACGAGTGCCATTACCGACAATCGATTGGGCGTTTGCGGTAGGTCTGCGAACCGCGAAATTTATCATGTTCTGTGTTTGACCTGGGGTCAATTTCGCCCCGCTAGGTTGGCCAGCTATAACGACGCAGACATCCGGAGGGAGATAGGAAGGGTTCTGCCGGGTACCAACGTTGATCACGGAAATGTCCAGATCTGTTACGGTGATGTTGTAGGCTGGTTGACGATAAAAATATTTTCAAAGAGATATAATGAAGTCAGCTTACTTTTCTTGAAAAAGTCAAACACACTGATATAGCCTTCTTCTTGGGTATCGGGTCCTTCTTTAATAAGTTGCTTGCCCTTCTTGGCCTTCTTGCCTCCTGAACAACTCTGCTGAGACGTACTTAGTTGAGATCCTCTAGGCCCTTCAGGACTACTGAGATGAAACTTGACCTCCTTCGCGCCAGCGCCAAACCTTGGTACGATAGGAGGGTGCTGTAGCCCGTTGCCATCTCCCGGTGCTGCCAGACCCGTTATGGTCTTTACTCTTGGGCTTTCCTGACCCGCTTTGTTCTTTCTGACAATGTGGGTAGCTCGGACGCGCAATCTTTTCAGAAAAGTAGCCAATCTAAACATGCTACCGGAATTTTGGCTTAGATATACCGACATCAACGAGCCAAGACGCCCTTCTTCGTAACATGCGGCATGTTTTACTTGGACGTTGAGGAGAATACGGCAGGTGGCAGAGCGGACGCTGGTGAAAAATCCTCTGATGGCGTGAAGCCCCCCTCCAAGACTCATTTGCTCAGAAGTAGACGGAGACATACTGAAGTGCTTATTTGCACCTGCAGAGAAAATGTTGGCAGCCGATTTCGGATAATGTCCCACGACTATATTCAGAGCCTGGATAATCTCGTCCATCGACTCCAACATTGTACTTGCGTGGCTAGAAGTCAGATAGTCCATGAGATCGGAAACTGCGAGTGTGCCGGATTGTTTGAGACGAAGTCTATAGGATTTGGCATTTGGAGATGATTCATCTTCGTCCTCAGATCTGTACCGGACAAGGTATCCGTCTTCGTTGACTGAGAGCTCCGATTTAGATATCATGTTTGATTTGTAGTCCGTAGCTATATCGGGCTTGTGCTCCGAGAAGTGTTCTTCAATAAGGAGCTCGATCACCCTCTTCGCTTTTTTGCCGACCGGGTTTCTATCTCCAGGATCGACTGGTAGCACGGCGATACTATATCGAAACAAGATCAGGTCTTTAGGTGCTATCACCTCGAAGTAATTCGCCCACAGAATGACTTCTCTGCCCTTGGTTCCGAAGCCTGGCCTTGGAGGCAAGCGTTGTTCGTGGAGTTGCTTTGCACCCTTGAGCTGGGCATCCTTGAGGGTTTCGTTCTCGATTTTTTGAACTTGGGAATCAGGCTGAAGGTTCTTACCGGAGCCGTGGCTATGAAACGTCAGACGATGCAAGTGTATTGGGAAGGAGCTCCTCACAAAAAGACCTCCTTTTCACGTCCTCCTCGCCCAAATCCACCGCGACCGCCTCGACTTGAGACCTGATACTGAGAGCCACGGCCGCGACCGCGATCATGGCTTGCTGAACCTCGATTTCCTCTTTGTTGAAATTGCTGGCCAGACATTGTGCATGAGGAGAATTAAGCAGGTAAGTAGGCAGAAGCTTTGTTGAATTGATCGGTGCGCAGCATTCCTACCCCGCCATGACAGGGCGTAAGAGATCAAGGGCCGTATAGGCTCGATTAGCGACTTAGCAAGTTATACTACACTCAATTTAAGCCTATACTTTTTATTTGAGGAGACTTTTGACAATATCATATAAAATGGTGCCTGGCCTAATAAAATCGACCATGGATCCTTGTATTTGCAAGTTTAGGCATCGCCGTGGATATTTTTAAAATGAGGCTCCAGGACAAACCGTTTTCCCGAAATGTTCAAGATTTTTAGACTGTGCTTCAGGTGAACATAGCCATGATATTGGGAAACGTGAAATGGTTTGTTGGTGCCGTATGGTGGCTGCATTTTCAGCACCCTAGCCCCTGAGACTTGCTGTGCCAAGGCATACTAACCCTGCAGTTGCACGGCAACAAGCAAACAACAGAGCTTCACGTCTCTTTTTTCCGATCTGTCATTTCACGAATAAAATGATCAATCTATTCAAGTAGCCTGTTCCTTTTTGGCCTGGAAGGAAAGAGATGCCTGGAGCCATGGCTTTTCGTGCGAACCGTCCAAATTCGGCTAGCCAGTTACCGCTTTTGTCGACCTCGTACGAATTCATAGGAGGTAGAAAACGAAAGTCCGCTGGGCACTCATGAAGATAAACTGTTGCATTACTTCTTATCAATTCTTCTCACATTTACCCAGGTCTTTTCTCTATCTCGAGCAAATCAGAATGTCCGAATTTAAGGAGTCCAAAAGTATCACACAACCAACAGAGAGCCACGCAAGCGAAAACAATGATGGTCAACACTCTCTTATCAATGGCCCACCAGAGAAGTTTGAGTTGGGATCCATGTATTCAGACGAACATTCAAGGATTGAATCAGAACCAGTCTCACATTCTGCTCCTAGAGATGTCGACTGGGACGGACCAGATGATGTCCTCAACCCAATGAACTGGACTCCCGGGAAGAAATGGAGAACGCTTGGAATAATTTCTCTGATGACCTTCGTCACGTAAGCTTTCCGGTCCTTTCTGATGAACTAGATCCTGACCAATGACTTTACACAGCCCTCTTTCCTCGTCCATGTTCGCGCCCGCCGTCACAGAAGTCATGAAGGGATTCAAGTCTTCAAGCACAATTCTCGGTGAGATCGTGGTATCCATATACGTGCTTGGATTTGCTATCGGGCCTCTCATAATCGCTCCGATGTCTGAACTTTACGGTCGGAAATGGATATACCTGATCTCTTGTGCGGCATTTGTGATATTCACAATGGCATGCGCTCTCAGTTCAAGTATGAGCATGTTGATAGTCTTTCGATTCTTGGCTGGTTGTGCCGGATCAACACCGGTAACACTAGGAGGCGCGTCGATTGGCGACATGTTTCCGAAAGAAAAGCGAGGAGCTGCGATGGCTGTGTGGGGAATGGGGCCGCAACTTGCACCCTCAGTTGGACCGATCATAGGTGGATTTTTGGCAGAAGCTGAGGGCTGGAGATGGGTGTTCTGGCTTCAGGCTATTATCGCTGGTATTATTATGTTCCTTGGGGCTATCATACTCCGCGAAACATATGCACCTGTCATTCTCCAACGCAAAACTGTGGCACTGATTCGAGAAACTGGAGATTCGGGTTTGAAGTCTTCACTTCAGGACCCAACTCCAACGTCACAGATCTTCACTCGAGCTATTATTCGGCCTATCAAAATGCTTCTCTTCTCGCCGATCGTTCTTTTGCTTTCGATGTATACGGCAATTATCTTCGGCTATCTTTACCTCTTCATAACAACCCTGCCACAAGTCTTTCAAGGCCAGTACGGGTTCAGTGTTGGAGTTAGCGGCCTCACTTATCTCGGACTTGGAATCGGTGCTATTCTCGGACTAATGGTTGTTGGAAAGACGAGTGACTCGATGTATAGGAAACTAGCTGCAAGAAACAAGGATATCGGGGTACCAGAACATCGACTGCCTCCATTATTGGTAACAATCCCTCTTGTAAGCATAGCATTTTTCGGGTATGGCTGGGCTGTGGAAACAAGGACTCACTGGAGTGTTCCTATGATCATGACTGCTTTATTTTCTATGGGCATGATGCCTGCCTTCGTAAGTTGTCTTCCCTGTTGTTGTTGTATTCAATGCACCCAATGCCCGAACTGACATCGCCTTTAGATTTGCACCAACATGTATTTTGTCGATGCGTTTGGAAGATACTCGGCGTCCGCCCTGGCAGCAAGTAAACTTTTGCAATCGGTTGTTGGAGCCTTCCTTCCACTCGCTGGGCGCCCACTTTTTGACCACCTGGGACTAGGATGGGGGAATTCAGTTTTAGGATTCATTGCCTTGACTTTTCTTCCTGTTCCATGGTTATTCTTCAGGTATGGGGAGAAATTGAGGACGAGATTTGACGTCGCCTTCTGAGCTATTAGGGTCTGAAGCAGCAACGCTGCTTGCTGGATATGAAATTACGTGTTATAGCTTTGTAAATAATGACCACCGAGCATTTTGTATAGTACTTAACAACGACCCCCCTCAATAATAAAGAGTTTTAATGAATGTCTTGCACAGCTGTATTTTGGTGTTCTGGGCTCTGGAAATTTAGCCACTGAAGCCTGGCACACGGACTTTATGACCCGAAGTACGTTTGCGCGGTTTGAACGATTGACTTTAAAGATTTATAAGTTGATCCTGATAAAACCTACAGTCTAGGACGTAATATGTAGTATATTTTAGAACCTCTAGGTTACGATGGATGCTATCAAATCCAGTCTCGCCGGTCGCTCCGCCTAGCAGGCCCTGAATATGCTATTCGGGTTGCTAATGCTCGCCGTATCGCGGGGTACTTCTACTGCCCAGCGCTGCTGTAAAATGTCACCACCTCCTGAGACGGGAAAGTCGCGTCGTGGCTTCCTCAAAATACAGTCAATCCTCTGCCTTTCCAAAAACTCAGGATCTTCATTTGGATCCGATGCCTCCCACGCGTCAACATGCCGGTATCGAAATGGCGCGACGCGCTCGACAAACCACAGCTTGTACCACGTGCCGGAACCGCCGAGTGTGCCTTCCCTTCCTTGCAAACATTATTCGTTAGACTGACAATTTTTGATAGGTTAAATGTAGCCGAGAGCAGCCAATCTGTCTCCAGTGTCAAAAGGGAGGCAGAAACTGCGGATATATCAACATCCCAACGCCTGGTATAGAGTTCGTGATGGAACCTCAAAGCTTAGGAGTAGAAAGCAGCTCGCAATTAACGTCCGTGTTAGGAACGTGGAAAGCCGTAGCTGAGAATCAAATGAATCTGATAAATACGTCGAAGCTCAGAAGAAATCTACCTGGGGAGTTTCCTTTTTGGACACTAGCTGAAGACTTGGATCCAGTTGGAGAGAATCTAGGGACACATGTAATGCACAGAGCAAGCTTGATGTGGCCTCAACTGATTGATTTTACAGGCCACAAATGCATTTGATGAAGAGGAAAGGTGGCCTGGAACCTTGAATGCGAGCCCTCCAACCAATCTAGTCGGCATCAGCCACCTTGGGGACGCATTCACGACTTCATTTTGCTCAAAGCTTCCTCCGCCCGAAATATGCGCCTTGTTCTTCGAAAATTATGCCACAAACATTCATCCAGTCGTCCCAATCCTTCATATCCCGAGCTTAAGGGACATCTATCTTGCTTTCTGGCTCAATTTGTCAGATTACACCTCACCAGAGTTGCTCGTGCTGATCTTATCTGTTTTGTACACTGGCGGCGCTAGTAGAAATTTCCTCGTGCAAGCTGAGAGTGTAACATTCCTCCTCGAACTATACGATCAGCTCATGCGGACTTTTGACATCTCTACGTATTATTTCACACAATCACCAAGTTCTCTTCAACTTCTTCAAGGATATGTCATTATGAACACTTTCCGAGCGAGTCAACTGGCCCCTTTCGCTGCTTTTGGATTTCTACCATTTGCCATAAGATCTGCACAGACTTTGCGGTTGCATACCAATGCACATGGTGGCGAGGAGGCCGAGCTAGAAACTCGGCATAAGTTGTGGTGGCATTTATTGTACTTGGATGTGGAGTCGACAATTGCCAATGGCCTTCCAAGTATCATAAGCCCCAACGGATATGACAATCAGCCGCCAACTGAACCTTATACTCAAAGGATCGAGGACAATTCGCTACCAAATTCGTCGGGTGCGAGCTCCCCTATGCTAATTGCAATACAAGGCAACTGGGAATGGGCGCACCGAATGCATATTTGGTTTGAGCGAACGCCCGAGCAACACGAGATCATTCATTTTAGTCGAATCATCGATCGTCTACAAACCTCTCTCGGCCAGGAGGAAGAAGCCGAATGGGCCCGGATCTATCTCAAAATGCATGCCGATAGGGCATATTGCATGCTTGGTCTCAGGTTTTGGCAATTGGATCAATTCAAAGAAACAGATTGTCATAGCGAGGTTGTGAAGTCAGTAATTATATTCAGCTCAACCCTATACCTTGTACTGATGAAGCTCGCAGTACTGCCCGTTCCTTCCTACAGAAATTTCTGCAACTCTCAGCTCTATCGGTGGCGGCTGACCTTTCCTGGTTCGTTCCCGGATTAGTTCAACCTATACATGCGTTGATGATACTGCTTTTACACTTAAGCACTTGCGTTCGCCAGGACGAGGAGGCCAACATAAGTCGTAGCTTAGTAGACCAGATCTTCGACTCGCGCAGAAGCCGTATCTTGAGTGGTAATATTGTTCCCATGGGAGCTATGATGGGAAACATTCGTGCTCACCCACACTCTAATTCGAGGTATAGTGCATTAAACTTACTGAGGATACGTGTGTGGCGACATTTCGATTGGAGTATTCCCAACGCCTACGAATACGAATCGGAAGCATCAACAGAAGCTCAAGATAGGAACCAGTGGAGCCTTCCAGACACAAATCATACTGAGACGGATCCACTATTTGAATTCAAAGCCGACGGCAGTTCAAATCTGGACGCTTGGAATATCTTTTCCGCCAACCCACCATTGGAAGCCTCTGAAATGGGTCGGGAGGACTGGGCGTCTCTCTTCAACAAGGAACCTTCTGTATGACCACAATTGTGCCATCCTAACACGGATGCTACCTCTTGATTCAGACGAAGCCACTCTCAACTTCAAATGTCTTCGTCTTCAAAAATACCAGTCTCCACTCTGAAAGCCACTAGGACAACAAAATGGCCCAGCCGACTATTCGCTACCTGGAAATACTAAGGTATGGCTTTATTCAAAGGGTTTCTAGTTTCGAACTGAACCTATCATTCACTCGTATTTCTGTAGCTTCTATCGAAAAGTTGAGCCCCCAGTGGTCCATCTCCAATCCAGATCCGCGCCGAGCAAGCTCCAAGCCAAGTGGTGGAGAGTAATTCACCCTCGATTTTCGTTCTACTAAGCAGTATTCTTCTCCTGCACCTCATCGCGCTCAACTGTCGCCTCTACATGCTCCGTCATCAATTCTTTTACTCCCTTCAAGAATAACATAGCTACTAAAGCAAGTACCACGAAGGGAATGATGCTTGCCCAGGCTAATCTGTATGCAGCAGCATATACGTTTTCACTGGCGTGCATTGCGGCTCCGAGTATTGAGTCGTTGATGCCGGGAATCTCGGCAAATCCCTCTCCAGTCCCAAATGCCCCGAGCAGGGCAGAAACCGAAGAATCTGGAAGTCCGGCCTTTGTCGCTGCAGATGACACGGATTTTGCATACGATGATGTGATCTTGCTGTTAATGATTGTATTCAAAACGGCTGACCCAAAAGCACCGCCAAGAGCTCGAGCGGAAAACGCAAGGCCAGTTGCCGTCGAGAGATAGGCGTGCGGTGCGGTGAACTGGACGAGGGCAACTAACAACGTGAGAGGTCCTGCCTGGCCAATCCCAGCTGTTTGAAATCAGACAATTTTTCTTGCGGGGATTCTCAATAGAGAAGTGTCTCACCTAAAACGTTAAACCCGATCTGAGCATGGTTCATCGAGGGGGTGATGCAAGCATAGCATATTGTTCTGCGAATGTAAGCTTTGGAGGTAAAAAGCCGTGATGGCACCTACACAATCAAGAAAAACGTGAAAGTCACCAGAAGAGGAGTTCTGAGGTCCTTCTTCCATGTCGCCCAAAGCCTTCTCCTTGTTAGCACATATCTGAGATAAAAGTGGGAGGCATACGTGATAGGTATAGAGGCAACAAGATTCACCAATGTGAAGGAAAGCTGTCTGACAGAGATTCGCCATGATGAAGTTTCAAATCCCAGATTGAGCACTACAAGTGGCGTCACGCTGTTGACAGCACTGTAGAATATCCACCTGCCTCAAGTTAGTGCCTGTTGGATTCCTTGAGGAGCTGCATACCCTTCGACGGCGAACGCAAACACAGAAAGACCAAAATTCGGTCCCCCTCTAAAGAATACATGAGCAAAAAGTCCATCTTCTCGTCCCTTCCACTCTGAATCGGAGTTAGTAACAGCAACGTTTGCGGCCTTTTTGCTTACCATATGCCGCAAAGGCTACCAGAGTCACAAGGCCAATAGTTAGAGGCGCTACAACATGCTTATCATGCCAAGGGTACGTTCCACCCGCCCAGTCCAGTGATATGAGCATCAAAGTCGCACTAGTGACATACAAGAAGGATCCAATTGGATCGCAAGCCCAGGCCACATCTTTCCACGACATTTTCGGGAAATCTGACTGCCTCTTTGGGTGATAAAATGCCAACAAGCCGATGATAGTAAGAGCAAAGAAACCTGCTTGGATCCAGAATATCGTTCTCCAGCCAGAAGCATCAACATTAGTTGCCGCTCCCGCACCAAGGCTCCCGATGCTGGTCGAAATTAGCAGCCGCGCACGACTTCCAAACAATGAGATTTGAGAGGACTCACATGCCACCGAATGATCCTCCAATAAACGCAAATCCATTTGCAAGTGCTCGATACTTGAGCGGCAGGACTTCAGAAGGAATGGCTTGCACAATCGAAGTCGTTGCAAGAGTACAGCCAACCAGAATTCCCCCGCCAATAAGATCCGACATATTTTTGGCCTTTGCTGAAACTATCGCACCCGCAAAAGAAATGACGGTGAGAGCTATGGCGATATATTTTCTGTCGAGGACATCTGAGAGGCGGCCCACGATGGGAGACAGGACACTCTGTATCAACAGTGGTCCCTATCATGCCGTCAACAATTTACCCCTCGCTTTGGAAGGGCTAAGTGTAATTACCTGGATAATCCAACCAGCGATCGATGCTTCTCCTAGGTCCCTGATAATAAATCCGATAACGGATCCGGCAGCAACAACAACGTATACTTGTGTCATAATGCTGGCTTTGTCGTTAGTTCCTGTGTTCCTCTCAGAGTTCGCAATACTTACGCAAAGCACGCCACACTATCATCGAAGTCAGCTCAGAACATTTTGTCAAACACAAACACCAACTCACAAAACCACCATCCATGATCTCCAAGTCAGACTTATGTGTCTATCATCTTTGTACGAATCAAGCTTCACAATAGGTCCTGCCGTTACCTCAGCCTCATGCGTCGCATCCTCTACTGGTGTGACCTCCATCCCTTCATTCCCTTTCAACGTCTCGCTACCTGTTGAAGTATTTCCAGTCATGTTTCCTCGAAGCTTGTTTCGACGATTAATATAACAAGAGCCAAAAAGTCCGACGGGGAGGAAGCTTCGACCCAATTGTAGTCAACGACTTATGCCGCTATTCTGGGTAACAGTAAGCAGTGCAACCTTTTCAAAGCATGCCCCTGGTCATGCCAACAAAGCTGCATCAAACAATGGGCGGATCAAAGTCTTTAGCCGAGTAACCTGACCATTTTCTAATAGATGATAAATGAATCCAATTCATAAATCTGGGGAGTTTTTGTATCTTAGACTCAGACTTCTCGACCAGGTAAAATCCACTCCCCGGCCCCCAGTCAAGTTTGATACTGATCATATGATTTGGCAGGGCCCAGGCGCTGACCTGGGTCGACACGCAGCCCCTCTTCACTGAAAATCGTTTCCCCGCCCCCGCACAAGGACCCCTGTCCCACTGGAGACGAGCTTACCAATTGAGGCGTTTTCGGCAGTTATTTTACTCGTCAGCACTCCTTATTACATGCGCCGCAAGCTTTTCGGTGCAGCAAAAAAAGTGGACTCTACGGTAAGCGCGATGTAGGAGAGAGCCGGAATTCCCCCTCCGTCGGCTGCGGGCTATGTTGACTAGAGAAGTGTCAATGGCGGGGTACGTATCTTTCTTCCCGCTTGTGGGACTGAGCTGGGGTGGACTATTCTAATTACTGCTTAGATTTGATTACGAACTAAAGTGAGATATAGGACTAAAAGAATTATAGCAGGAACTACGTGCGGAATAGCTCAAGCTCAGTCCTTCATAAACTTGGTCAGAGGCTCGTTTCGAGCAACTGCGCTGCGAATTCTCTTTCCAAAGACCCACAGGGGGACAGTAAGCATTGTCACCGCAATGAAGACACCTCCTAGGACATTGAAGACAGCCAAGACTCCATCCTTCTCAAGCCAATCATTGACGAAATACGTCAATCCGAAGGTCAAAAGGTTGCGGGCATTGATAGCAACGAAGGCTTCACAAAGTTAGCAGAGTCTTGAGCCTGAGAGCGAGGGACGCCTTCGAGAGGCTACCTACCTTCTTCACTCAAGTCTTCGTAAGAGTCAATAACGTATCCGAAAACACAGCCACTGGCAAAAGCCATACTCATGTTTGCGAAACCAAACGTCAGCACTGGCCCAATCCAATGGGTTTGATAGTGTACACAAGCTCCAAACCCAAAGAAGCCCACCACTCCCAGAATGAGCACGGGAAACATCAACACGAGCCTAAACTCTGGCTCGTAGATTCCGTGATTTCTTTTGGTCAATGCCAAGCATATGTAATCATTCAAGGGACCGGCTACTACTTCTCCAATAATCGTCATGACGAACGGCGATAATGAGATCAGGCCTACTTGCGAGACTGTGAAATTGTACGGAGCGACTGTGAAAATGGATGCGTTGACGACGGAGAAGACGACTATCCAGGTGAGAGTTGTGCCATAGACGAGGAATGCCCAAAGTACAGCTGGGTACCAGAAGATTACTACAGGCCGAATAAGAATTTTCCAAAAGGGGGCATCGCTGTACCGGTTTCCCGTCGAGAATCTGATGGTCTGGAGGTATCGATGTTTTTCTTCCATCGTAGCTGGGGGCGAAGAACTGACTTCTTTTTGCCCAACACCGATGTCGATTTTTTCACTATCTGTCGCCTGAGCTGCAATGGGAAACCTTGACTGGACAGGTGGTCGAATGTATGCTGTTTCTGGCACGAACAAGATGACCAGGAAACAGAAGATGCCGAAGAGGATGGCGCAGATTCCAAAGGTCCACTTCCATCCAATATCCTGGTCTCGGTTAGATCTGTTTTCGAAGCAGTTCGGACAAATTTATGGGACTAACTTGAATAATGTAGCCGCTGATCAGGCTCCCACCGGCAATTCCACAAAGGAGGAAGAGATTCCAAGCAGCGATTCTCGTTGCTCTTTGATGCACGAAGTACAGGTCACCAATTGTACATTGCACCAGAACCTCATATGGGGCCATGCCAAACCCACTGACGATCCTACTTGCAAGAAACGAATCATAATCCTTTGCAAGTGCACCCCAGATACTGGTTGCGAACATTATTACGACGGCAACGATGAACACTGGGCGTCGACCCAAGACTTTCGCAACAGGATTTGCGAGGAAGAGCGACAAGCCGATAGTGAGAATTAGCCAAGCAGTGGCTTGAGACAGAGTGTTGACGCTGATATGAAGCTCTCCTGCAATTTGCACGAAGCCAGGAGAAAGCATTGGGCCAAAGGCTCCCACGACCGCGGCGGATAAGCCGACAATGACAAGGACAGCATCCTTTTTCCAGATTGACCACTATGCTTCATTAGTACGAAGTATATCCGCTTCAGATTTGAAACCATACGTTCAATGGATCATTTGGGGAGTCTGAAGGTTGAGGAACCAAGAGGACATGCGAAAGTCGACCAGTCCCATGTTTCAGGTATTCTCTAGGGACTTGCTCATACTCGCGCGGAATGTCCGACTGATCATTCATGGCAGCTGTATTCCTATTAACAATGGATCACGATGACAACATGAAAAAAGACTTGCCTGTCCCAGGAACCAGCTCCATATGCGTATCCTGAAGAATCCCAAAAGCCATCTTGGCGGTTTGCAGACGTCAAGTCTAGTAAGCTCAATTAAGTCTCAAACGTCTCAAAACCAAGCGGTACAGTGCGAAGATTATCCTATACATCAGAAGTTTTTGGTAGAAAAAGAGATAGCGTCCAATGGGGAATATTTATAACGCGACGACTTCGACGAGATCCGCCCAAATCCTATGCTCTTTAAGCGATAGGCCCGTCCACACTATTTACAGGCCTGCAGCATTCCTAGTGGACAGAAATTACCGGGGATGTAAGCTGCCGCCGGACGCTATTTAGCCTGGACGATTTGGTGGAAAGTGCTGCAGAGACGGCGTCCGGTAGCGAGATCGCTTTTTGCGGGGGGTTGTGGGGTGCCGTTTTAGGGGACCATCACTGAAAACCTGATGAAACATTAAACCATCGTTAGTTCAGGGGTCCAAGCTTGAAGTCCAGTGGCATCTTCAGATCTCACTCACCTTTAGACTGTGAGAGCAAAGTTCTCGGGTTGAAGTCAACGCCCGTTTAGTTGATACAAGCCCAAGAGAAAGTCGAAAATGCATATGCAGTTATGCTACATCCTGGCAAATGAGGGATGTAGGTGCACGGGGTGCAACAGACGATGAGGCCCATCGAAGTACGGAGGTATGATTTGGTGTCGCACATTCAGCAAAGTGAAGCCACAAGCCTGAAGCCGCGCTCAAGTCAATTTAAATCCATGCATTTATCTTACACCGCTCTTGATCAAAGTTGATACATTTCCCAAATTCGCCCTGGACCTCCCAAGAACACCATCATTATGCATACATATTCCAGATCGCTTAGTCGTCCATTTCCAGCTCGGCAGCCTCTAGCTCCAACTGCTGTTTCTTCAGCGCAATCATTTTCTTCTTCTTCTCTAACGCTTTTTGCTTCGCTTCGGCTTCTGTCAATACGCGCTTTTGTGTCTTGGGTTTGGCTTGCGTGGTCTGTTGTTGTCCGCCAGAGCCGACCTGTGGTGTTCATGTTAGTCTTTGTACTTTCGGTCCAGAAGGATCAAGAAAGGAGAGACATACGATAGGAAGGCCATCTGTCACACCACCAACTGTCTTAAGAAGAGGTGAGGTGATGCCGCCCACGACAGGTAGACCCTTAGTGGTATCGTCTACTGTGTTCAGGAGACTAAAAAGGGTCAATTTGAGAGCCTTGTGAAGGTAAGAGTGATAGCCTACCCTCCAAGAAGACCACCTCCACCGTTGTTGTTGTTACCGCCACCTCCGAGAAGTCCAGCCATAATGACAGGTTTAGTGTTTAGTGATTTGTGGTTGGTGGGTATGAGTGTTGTTCAGCCTTATTCAACTTTGGAGACGATGTGAAGAATATTACTTTGATCTTGAGGTTACATTGCTAAGATCGCCCTCTATATACTCAGAACATGCTCTCTACTGACTCCAAAACCTGTTTAACAACCTGACATCCGGTTCCGTCATTTATGCTTATGCTTTCAGGGATCTGAGTAGGGGCAATTGGTTGCGGGGTTGGGATCTCGATGCTTGTGAAAATGACGTAGATCCCTGACAGCTCCACGTGACAATACTCTTTTCTTCACTTTTCATGGTTCTTTTCACATTGCTGTTGTTGTTGCGGCGATGAAGCAATTTATCGAGAGATGTTTTTGTGTACATACTGAGAATCTACTTGGCGTCACAAATTAGTTACAAGTTAGCTGCACTGGTAGTTTCTGGCGCTTGTTAGTGGACAAATCTAGTGGTTTTTTGACATTATTGGCCTCGACTCTAGGAGACGGGTCGGTACGTAGCGATGATTGGCAGATGCAATAACTGATTGACAATGGAAGCTTATACTGGTGTACACAGAACTCGGAAGATTGATATCCAGTAAGTATAACTGCAACTGCAAGAGTACAACTTCGGCTTTGATAAAAAGCTACTGCACGAGTGTTTGAAATCTATTTGAGTTCTGCGGATGACGCTGAGCCTCATCATGACCTCAAACCTTGTGGAAGATCAACAAAAGCGGAAAACGGCATAAAACATTCCTCGATTTGCATTAAAGATAGTGTTACTGAGCTGTCATTCTCCGCATTTGACTTTCCCACTTTGATAGCAGCGATTTCGGGAAACCCCCTCCCTCTTAGGGCCCCACCTAGCCGACGCGGGGGAGGCGGATTTCAGACAATATACGCTGTTCTCCAGGCTTCCCTCGCTAAAGCCCATCGGGGCAACAGCACCTCCCAAATCGTTCTTGCTTCATTATTTTGTGTACAAACGCTCTATACCTACCCGTAGCCAACACAATTATCTGACATCAGCAGAGGGTAGCAATGGCCTTATCTATATCATGAGTAAGCACCGCAACAATCACTTAAGCAGCTAGGGTCATAGTTGCGTGCAACCATTGCAACATGCAAGTGCGGGGTGCGGGAGCCAGCAGGGAGGGGCACAACAGCTCCACATTGGACCACCGTTACCATGCCCAGAGCCAAGGTGGACCCACGAGTAGTTTCGCGGTATTCGGTATCACTCGCAGTTTTGGAACTCCACTCTGGAAATGAAAGGCACTATTTAAATCACCGCAGCATGATATTCTCCGGTACCCTTGTCTGAGCTTCCATCTACGCTGTTAACAGATCGAAATTGGTACCATTCTGTGTTTCTACCATTTATACGAAGTGTTTTCGTGATGGCTACCTACGAGCGACTTCCCGAATCTGGCATTCGCGTTATTGTGGTGGGCTCAGGTTTTGCTGGGCTGACTGCTGCTATCGAGTGCCACCGCAAGGGCCACTCAGTCCTACTCCTGGACTCGTTCCCGGAACTCAAGATTCTGGGTGATATTATCAGTTTTGCTCCGAATTCGGGGAGGATATTTCAGCGTTGGCCGGGTGTGGATGACAAGCTTGATCCAATCATTCATAAGAGTGATGGCTTGACGATGAAGACTTGGAAAGGGGATACTCTTTTTAAGCAAGAGTGGAAGCATGAAGAAGGGTCTTATGGAAAAGCTTATAACGGTCATCGAGGAGAAATCCACGAGATTGTTTATCAGCATGCTCTGGATATAGGGGTTGATATTCGCCTGAGCCACAAGGTCGAGGATTACTTTGAGACGGAGACCGAGGCGGGAGTTATTGCAAATGGCGAGAGGTTTGTAGGGGATGTGGTCCTGGCCGCAGATGGAGTTCGTTCCAAGGGGAGAACGATAGTTCTTGGTTATGAGGACAAACCGAAGTCTTCTGGTTATGCTATCTACCGAACTTGGTTTGATTCTGCTAAGATAGCTGAGGATCCTGAGATCAGTTGGATGGTTACAAATGGAGACAAACACTGTGCATGGCTGGGTAAGCACCGCCATCCAAATTCAGAAGTTCTAACACTGACAGCCAATTAGGTCCAGATATTCATTTTATTGCAGCATCAGTGAAGAACGGCAAAGATTTCAGTTGGGTTTGTACACATAAGGTAAGCCTCCTCCATATCTCGAAAAGTATCTACTCTAACAAAATCCCAGGACGAAGCAGACGTGAAAGAAAGCTGGCAAGCCCACGCTCCATTAGCAGACGCAAGAAAAGTTCTAGCAGGATGGGACCCAATGGTCCAAAAGATCCTCGATGCTACACCCGATCCGCTCATTGATTGGAAACTCGTCTACCGTGAACCGCTTCCAACCTGGATTTCGCCAAAGAAGAGAATTGCACTCATCGGAGATGCAGCTCATCCTTTTCTACCCACGTCAATTCAAGGTGCGAGTCAAGCGATGGAAGATGGTGCCACGCTTGGTGTCTGTCTCTCACGTTGCGGCAAAGCCAATATCAAGGAAGGCATCGCAGCCTTCGAGGCTCTGCGCTACGAACGAGTGCGTGCTGCCCAGAAAACGGGCGAAACTACTAGGGATACATGGCATAAGGCAGACTGGGACGAAGTGAAGAAGAACCCAGATAGTATGAAGTTGAAACGGGAGGAATGGCTGTTGAACTTTGATGCTGAGGATTATGCCGAGAAGAATTATGCTGCTACGGTGGCGCTGCTGAATGACACTGGTGCGGGAAGGGAGTTTAACGTGCCCAAGATGACTGTAATTGCAGCTTCTGCATAAGTTGTATTTCATACAGAGGTTAACGATCGATTTGGACGGTATATAGTGATAATATACAGCATACAGCAGCTAGCTCAGAGAAGTTCAAGCAAATCACGAGGAATGCTGACAACCCGGAATCCTTACTTTCACACACTTCGTATCGTTTGCCGTTCCCAAAAGCCGCTATGAAACGTCAGCTCAGCTGGAATGCCCTAAAACCTGTCGAAAATCATTCCTTCGGGGAGGAGGTTGAGGATTTAGTCTCACAGGAGTCGGAAGTACGCCAGACCCCTGTACTTTACCCCGCGACGCCAACCCCGCGCTGAGCTGCCCCACGTCCCCATCTTCTGCATCAAACAGGAAAACGTGGTATATGCCCCATGGATTTCCAATCCGAAGTCTAATATATGGCGATATCGCATTAAATTCTAGACATTCTTTTCTGCTTATTAGCATCAACGGCGGAAAACCATTTTCAGAAAACCTCAACATGTCGTTCCTATCCGCCCTTTTCTCCTGGTACAGCCTCACAGGAATCATCGCCATCCCCCTCATAATCCTAATCTCCGACACCATAAAAAAGCGCCGCATGCCCCCGGGCCCCCCATCCTACCCCTTCATCGGCACCACCCTCCCAACCTCGCAACCATGGCTCCAGTTCCAAGAATGGGCCAAAACCTACGGCCCCATTTTTACCATCTGGGTCGGTCGGCGCCCAACGCTCGTCATTTCCGACCCCGAAGTGGCCGTGGAACTGATGGAGAAGAGGAGCAACAAGTACTCGTCCCGGCCGCGATTTGTGGTTATGGGCGAAATCTTCAATACGGGCAGTATTGTGGTGCAACCGTATGGGAAGGAATGGTCTATTCGAAGGAAAGCGCTGCATCGTGCGCTGACTCCGGGGGCGTTGAAGACGTATAAGGCGCGGCAGAGTGCGGAAGCTACGAGACTAGCTTTCGGACTGCTGCAGAATTCGGAGAATTGGGAGAGGGCTATCGATAGATTTACGTCTAGCGTGGTGTTTTCTATTTCTTACGGTCATCGTATTGATTCTCTCGATGCTCCAATCATCAGAGAGAGACTGCATTTCTTGCACTTTATGGCCTCGCTCAATGTGCCGGGTACGTACAAGGCCGAGAAGTTCCCGCTGCTGAGGTTCGTGCCGAATTTTCTGGCGCCGTGGAAGAGGGTTATAGAAGAGACGGGGAAAAAAGAGGCAGCGGTGAATATGGCGTTGGTGGAAGGAGTGAGGGAGGAGATGAGGATTGGGAAGGAGAAGGGGCAGGAGATTGCGCCTTCCATGACGAAGAATCTGCTTACTGTTCGGGACGAGATTGAGCTTTCCGATAAAGATTTCTCGTTTGTACCTGCAAGTTTGTTTGGTGCTGGATCTGATACCACGGCCTCGACGCTGTGTTCTGCTGTTTTGGCTTTAGTCACGCATCCCGATGCGTTGAAGGCGGCACAGGCGGAGCTGGACTCTGTTATTGGCGTGGAGAACGTGCCTACTTTTGAGGACGAGGAGAGATTGCCTTATATCCGCGCGCTTGCGAAAGAAGTCTTGAGGTGGAGGCCAGTTGCCGTGCTTGGAGGGACGCCGCACGCTACATCTGAGGATGACATGTACCAAGGACGGTATATCCCAACCGGGGCGACAATTTTGGGAAACAACTGGGCAATAAATTTGAACGAGGAATACTATCCCAATCCTCAGTGGTTCAACCCTGTCAGATTTCTCGACGAGAAAGATCCCAGATACCTTCCAGAGTTGAGGGGAAATAAAATTCATCCTGCGAAAGCGGGGCACTCCTCGTTCGGTTGGGGCCGAAGAATTTGCCCAGGAGCGGAACTTGCTGCAAATTCCCTCTTCATTGCCCTTGCAAAACTGGTCTGGGCGTTTGATATTCTTCCTACCCAGAAGTCCTATGATACATTTGATTATACGGGCGGCTTCAATATTCGCCCGAACCCGTTCCAGTGTTTGATTCGGATCAGAAGTGAACAGCATAAGAAACTTCTTGAGAGTGAGAAGGTACGAGCAGACAAGGAAATGGAGAAGTTTCCGGTATATGACTAAAGACGAGTTGGAACGAACGACAACAATGCTCGGAGAGTGAGCCTTGCTCAGAACAGGAGAAACGAATATCTTGGACCAAACTTCACCCCCTGCTTCAAGTCAATCAGAGGGGGGAAGACAGAGTGAGGATGGGTGCGAAAGGTCTAATATCTTTCTTGATTAGTCTACTCTAAAGACTCCGGCCCAGCGGAAAGCAGTCGGAATATTATACATTTTATGGGATAACAAGCAGATTCACAGATCTTCCTTTTCCTTCTCCTCATCATCATCATAATTGTGGCAAATGCCATCAAAGTCTCCATATTCTTGCATTCCTCTGTCTACAAGTTCCACGAACTGATGGAACGCACAGCTTGCACCAGGTCCATCGTCGCATTGCGGGATGGGTCTCGGCGCACTGTTTGCGATGATCCTAACATACTCTTTATCATCAACGGCATCATCTGAGAGAGCATTGCACGTGAGCTTCTCGATCCCTATATGACCGAGAAATGGGATCAGCTCAGCCATCCTCCATGATCTGGACCAATTGATTCGATCTGTGGGGAACTCTTCGACATGTGCGTTTGATGAGTTGAATAGTCCAAGAGCTGTTGCGATAAAAGGTGGGACCTCTCGGTGGGTGAAGCTGAGGAAGAATCGCTGGCCGTCGTCATCTGGGATATCACCATTATGCCTTGCATTGTGCCTTGGAGCATGAAATTTAGACATCAATTCGGACGTGGTATTGAGCCAGGGAAATCCAAGGTAGGGAGAGAGGGGGTTCCCATGGCCGACCATGTAAGAGTATTTCAAATCCCATGCGTATTCGTAGGCCATCCACTCATCGTCTGTAAAAACATTGCAAATGTCACTTTGCTTCCCATTAATGGCAGATTCATATCCGCAAAGTTGTTGAAGGCCCATGATATCCGATTCCTCCAGCTCGACGGGCGAATAAGGCTGCAGGCGGGCAACGATTGGTACAGTGTATTTTGACACAAATTCTCCTTGCTCGTCGTCCCCGGGCTTCTTTGTAAATGCGTTGCAAGCCTTATGTGGAACCTGCGAATGGAAGGATGTCCTGTTCAGGTTCATTTCCACGATCTCTACCTCTTGAGGAAACACTCGAACGAACGCCTTGGCAGTATCCTGTGTTCTTGATTTCTTGTCCGCATAAATCGTCTTCGTCGTCGGTACCAGCTTTGGGTAGCGGGATAGCAAATGTTTTCCCACCTTTTTCGAATCTTTTATGCCTTGCGGTGTGATCTTCTCCATCTGGTTCTCTGGGTCGTCAATGGGGTTCTTCCACTTCTCGAAGAAGGAAAGAGGGCCCTTCCATCCTTGCCTTCTCGTGCCCGAGGAAGCTGCGACCGTGCCGTTCAGCTTCTTAAAGAAAGGTTCGATGTATTTCTCGTAGTCGTCGTCGTTGGCGTAGATTGCTGCATGTCGAATGAGATACGAAGCTGCTGTTACCTCGCAGAACCGGGGTGCTCCATGGTCAAGACCTGAGCCAATGGCATCGAAATAGGGGCTGATTCCGGGTAGATGTAATAGGGGGTCGAACTCGTAGCCTTCCGTGTGAGATTGAGGCAAAAGAGGAATCTGAGCAGACTGGACAGATGTATAGAATTGCGACAAAGCTATGCACACCAAGATGCTGCCTAATTGGAACATTTTACCGCACCAAGGTGGTACGGATGAAGCTGTGCGAGAGGAGAGAAACGTTCACCAAGTTGAGGCCTCGGTACCGGCGATGACGTAGACATTTTCAGCCTTGCAGGTTCCAATCAATAGCGCTAGCCTCGTCTCTTTCAACCATCTTTAAAACACCATCTCCTATTTCCCTTTTCCTGCAAATGGAGTTGTATATGATTTCATTTGTTCTTTTTTGTATTGTAGCTGTTATTTTGTATTTCCGGCCATGGCATGGTTGACAAAGGCGGCTTGTGCTAGTATGCAATCGCTCCCTCTTGAATCACAAACTCACCGTAACTCATTAGCCTTTTCGTTTCTATTGGAGAGTCATTGGAGGCTTATAAGGCTATCTAGCAGGACATGCCTACCCCGGTGTCTTTCATTGACAGCAGCGTTGACATTTCACCATGGAGAGTGAGGCGAAATATGTCGACTGCGGATTCGTTCAAATACGTCAAAAGGGCCGATATGTCTTACAGTACAGACTCTTGCAAGTGTACCTTCGCAGTGGACGCGGAGAAGAAACTCACTTGAGTCATTTTTGACGCCATACAGAAGGGTTTTGATGAACTCTTGGCAGCCCCGCATTCTCCCACTTTCTGAGCATACACACATGGACCAAAGCTCTGCGAATGGTCTCTTGCAGCATATGAAAAATTATTCTTGCCCGTCTGGTCCGAGCCCGGAAGTACAGGGTGTTGGTGGAGTCAACTGGTGATGTAGCTCTTTGTGACAAAGCCGTCAGACGCGATACTGTATATCGAGAAGTAAGCCAGCGTGAGGAAATGTTCACACTATGGCAGGGTGTTAATCCTGAAGCAACGTGCAATTGTTATATACTCATCAGTCTTGATCCATTGATCATAATAAATTAATCCATATCGGACGGAGGAATGTCTGCCGTTGTTTGCCTCGGGGTTGCGTGAACGAGGGGCTGGGATGGCCCGATGTTTTTCCGGGCGACGACATCCCATCTTCGATCACCATGACCATCAGCATCAGGAACAACGCCCCGCTCTCGTCTCGCCCCCAGGTACCAAATGATACTCCTCACCCCTTTGCTTGGCCACGCTTGGCATATAAGATATACCCATTTTCTAACGTAATTTAGGTTACGATTGGCCGAATTGACGATGGAGACCGAAAAGAAATGGAGTATAAATACTCTGGCTTTTTTCTTTCACTCTTGATTTTTCTCAGGCCTAATCAACTAAGAAAATTTTGAGGATGAAAGCTTCAGTGTACTTCGCGGTCGCTACGACCCTGCTCACGCTGACAGAAGCGGGCTATACAAACGAGAGCGAGGTACCACTTTACGGCCTCAGTCCGCCCGTTTATCCTACCCGTATGTTTCCACAATTGATATTGTACTTCACTAGCTTACAAGATTTACAGCGGAGGGTGAAGGGAGATCTTCTCCAGCATGGACCACGGCTTACGAAAAGGCCAGGGCCTTTGTTGCTCAACTTGACCTGGCCGAAAAGCTGAATCTCACTATTGGATACCAGGACAATGTTTGTGTTGGTCATACAGGCACGGTCCCAAGACTCGGCTTCAATGGTCTCTGCTTTGAAGATGCCCCAAGCGGAATTCGAGGTCCCGATTTCGTAAGCGCTTTTCCAGCCGGGAGTCATCTTGCCCAAACGTGGGATAGAGAGTACATGTACGCGTATGGGAAGGCTCTTGGCCAGGAATACTACGGGAAAGGTGTCAATGTTGCTCTTGGGCCTGTAGGTGGGCCTATGGGCAGGATTACCAGAGGTGGTAGAAACTGGGAAGGTCCTGGTCCTGATCCGTACGTCGTTGGTGTTCAGATGGAGGGGATTGTCCACGGAATGCAAGACGCTGGTGTTATTGCTTGCTCAAAGGTATGTTCCCATCGGATTATACCCAAATATGCATCCATGAATCTTACCGTGCGTAGCATTTTCTATTCAACGAGCAGGAATACCGTCGCCTGCCCAGCGAACTTGGAGAGTCCATCTCTTCCAACGTGGACGATTTGACGCTCCACGAACTTTACGCTTGGCCGTTTATGAACGCTCTCCGTGCTGGTACAGCTGCCATGATGTGCTCTTACCAGCGCTCGAACAACTCGTATTCATTCCAGAACTCAAAGCTTCTCAACGGCATTCTGAAGACGAGCTCGGCTTTGAAGGGTTTGTTGTGAGTGATTGGGGTGGGCAGCAAACTGGGATTGCGTCTGCTAACGCTGGCCTCGACATCACAATGCCGACAAATGGATGGTGGGGCAAAAATTTGAGTGACGCTGTAGGAAACGGATCGGTATCCATCAACAGAGTAGATGATATGGTTACCCGCACTATGGCCTCATTCTACTACCTCGGTCAGAATGACAGCTTTCCCAAAGCAAGCATCTTTTCCCCTGGCGTTCAGCACCCCATTCTCGATGTCCAGGGCGATCATTCCAAGACAATCCGCGAAATCGGTGCCGCTGGACACGTGCTTGTCAAGAACGTCAACAAGACGCTTCCCTTGCAGAAGCCGCGATACGTCAGCATTTTCGGTTATGATGCAGAAGTCAAAGCCGTTCCGTGGACCAACAGTCTCAGATACGGTGGGGGTTACGAAGTCAATTTCGGGTGGGAGACGTTTAACGGGACCTTGATCGTTGGCGGTGGATCAGGTAGTAATACACCGCCCTATGTCATCTCGCCTTTCAAGGCGATTCAAGACCGAGTCATTGCTGATAGAGGGATTGTCCGCTGGGATTTTTGGTCCGAGAACCCCATCCCTGAGGCGTCCTCCGAAGTATGCCTTGTGTTTATCAACGCCTACGCCTCGGAGTCTTTCGATCGGCTGTCTCTCGAGGATACCTTCTCCGATAATCTCGTACTTAATGTCGCGGCAAATTGCTCCAACACAGTGGTAGTGGTACACTCTGCTGGAGTAAGATTAGTCGATGCATGGATTGAGCACGAGAACGTCACGGCTGTCATCTTCGGTGGTTTACCAGGTCAAGAATCCGGAAACTCTCTCGTGGACGTACTATATGGTGATATCAACTTCAGCGGAAAGTTGATCCATACTGTTGCGAAGAAAGACGAAGACTACGGGAGTGTCTTGAACACAACCGTCGATTTTTCTGCCTTCCCACAAGATGATTTCTCGGAAGGCGTCTACGTCGACTACCGCGCCTTTGATCGTGATGGCATTGAGCCACGATTTGAATTTGGCTACGGTCTCTCATACACCAAATTCGCCTACTCTAACATCGGCGTCTTCCAATCTGAGGCGAGCACATCGGTGTATCCATCACCAGGCGTCTCAATCGTTCAAGGGGGTCACCCCGAGCTCTGGGACGTACTTTTCAACGTCACAGCAGTCATCACGAATGTTGGAGAAGTAGCAGGAGCGGAAGTCGCCCAGCTTTACCTTGGTATTCCAACTGCGCCAGTGCGCCACCTGAGGGGATTCGAGAAAGTCCCGCTGCAACCAAATACATCTGCTGAAGTGAGCTTTTCGCTCACGCGAAGAGATCTAAGTGTATGGGACGTTGTTGCGCAGCAGTGGAAGCTGCAGAGTGCGAGTTATAATGTTTCTGTTGGTGCGAGTAGTAGAAATTTGAGGCTGAACACGACTTTAGTCATCTAGAGAATAATGTAGTGGTGCACCAACCATTCTCTAATTTACTCGGAATCTTAACGAAGCTGGCTCGGACCTCATTGCATCTGATGTATCTTCTCAATTATGTGCAACTCGCTTCCCTTCTCTTGAGATAATTGCTGTTATATATATATATTACTCAAAATGTCTGTTTAACTGGAATCTAGCAGAATAGCTTAGGGTGAGCTAGCGGGTGACGCCTTCCGATTGGCGCTCTTTACGGTTCAACGAACCAGAAATTTCCTACACAAAGTTTTGGCGCTCTTCGCAACTCGCCCATTATTTCAATCATTTTATTTATTCCATGCAAGCATCTGTTCTTTATGTATTTTGTTACCTTTCGTGAAAGAAATAAGAATTTCAGAAGAACACATATTTGCCTCCTGATATGGAATCATCTTGCGCTTTTCGAGGAAGTCCATCAAAATACGCCGTAGGGCTGCATACACTAACACCCAAGTGGCACGCTGGCAGTAACGACCGCAGATCAACCGACTAGCTATAAATATGACATTTCCTGAGCGCCCGTCTGCGAAAACTAAAACTACGGAACGCAACCAAACTCAAAAATGGCATCTGTAGACGCATCCGAAGTGTTGGCTGGAATCAAAAGCTTGACCGCTAATCCACCTCAAGATAAAGTAATCCGCTTGCAACTTTACGAAAGCCTCAAGGAATTGACCACCGTGATTGAGGACCCCCATGATACTATCAGCCGCATCGCCTATTCGGTCAGTTTCTTTGATTCATGTGCCACAAGGCTCGTCACTAACACACTGGAAAGCCTTTGAATTTGACCTTGGGTGTTGTTGCGAGCGACCTTGGTGTCTTCGAAGCACTATCAAAGAGTGACAAGCCATTGACTGTGGAAAGCCTTGCCAAAACGCAAAATTGCGATGCAGTGTTGATGGGTCAGTATTTTTTTCAGCCGACTTTAGTGACACTTACTGAACCCCCGCAGGAAGAATAGTGCGCTTTCTCGCCTCTCAGAAATATGTCAAGGAAATTGATGAGGATATTTTCACAGCGAACAACATCACGCATACCTTGAGTAGACCAGGGTTTGCGGCGGGAATGAGACACAAGTGAGTGCAAATTGTAGTCAATTCAAGACTCGTAAGCTAACGATACTGTCACCAACAGCTTGGAGAGTCACATGCCTTGTCTGAACAAACTACCGCAGTTTCTGAAGGACACCAAGTACGCCAACCCATCTGATGCAATGCACAGCGCCTTCCAAATCGGCCACCAAACCGATCTGCCAGCCTTTGTATGGGCACTTTCGCAACCAAAAATGATGGAAGACTTCCAGCTCTGGATGGCCGCAGTCTACGGCGATCGACCAAAAAGCTGGCTGGATGCTTACGATATATCCAAACACTGCGAAGGGTCCGGGCCAGACGATGTCATTTTTGTCGACGTAGCTGGAGGGATCGGGCATCAGTGCGCATTACTCAAGGAAAGGCTTCCTCAGCTGAAAGGCCGCGTGGTTCTTGAGGATCTTCCGATGGTCGTTCCCCACGCTATCCCAACTCCTGGTGTTGAGAATATGGGGATCGATATGTGGCAAGGACAGCCTGTCAAAGGTCAGTAATTTCAGTCACGAGAAATCAGATCGAAACAACTAACTGCTTCGCAGGAGCCAAGACGTATTACATGCGCATGATTCTCCACGACTATCCCGATGAGAAGGCGATCGCTCTTCTGAAGCTGACGGCGGAAGCCATGACCAGCGAGTCGGTACTCATTATCGACGAGCTGGTGGTTCCCAACAAAGGAGCTCATGAGCATGCAACGCGATTCGATCTGACCATGCTAGCAAGTCTCTCGTCCATTGAACGTACAGATAAGCAGTGGAACTCGCTACTCGAATCTGCGGAATTCAAGATCTTGGAGAAGAATACCTATGCTCCCACCGGGGAAAGCGTCATTGTTGTCGTGCCGAAGGCTTAGATATCGACAGCTGAATGTCAACTGCTTGGTGGGGTTATCGGGTTAGAGTTGAAGTGGCAAATGTGAATCACTGAAAGTCAGACTAGCGAAATGAATTTTTGCGCACCACCGGAACAACCCTCAATGTCTTTGTGGGACGAACAAAGATAATGGATTTGCTTGAACTTTGCATGTTACTCACTTGGCATTTACTGGTTTGAAGTTCACAAGAGTACTTTTGGGCCGACGATAAGACTCTTTAGGGAAGTTCTCAGGTTCACACATTTACGCCTCATTTTTTGCTCCGCTAAAAATGATGGAAGCTAGACAGTATGCCTAAAGTCGTATTTGGTTCTGGATAGATCGTGGCAAACGTGGTTGTGATAGAGTACGGAGATTCGGTCAACAGTCTTTCCACTTCAGGGGACGACTCGTTTTAAGGAACATATGGTCAGGTTTTAGGGGTGAGTCCCTGAACTGGAAAGACGTTTGACCGGAATCTCGGTATACTTCGATTTAGCTTCTCTACACTGCTCAAAGTTTTGTTATTGGGCAAGTATACGATATTATTGTTTTGGTATTGGGCAAATCATACGATATTATTGCTTACTGTGCCACATGTGCGTAAGTGATTACAAATAATAAATGCAATTCCGAAGTTCCCTCCGGAAGCCCTTCTCCAAGCACCTCCAGCTCCTTGAAACTTCCTAGTACCTATTTTGAATTTTAGTCACCCTTCATCTCGAACCATGATCTCCACAACCGTTGAGATCGCTCGTGGGCCTGAACTCGTGAGAAAAGTGGTGAGGTGCCCGGAACAGAAATACCCCGCGGACACTTACACCGTGATATAGTTTCTCGACTTTCCTTCTTACAAAGACTGGCATCAAGGCATGATGAAGGAGATCAAACCCTTTTCAAATTCACTCGCAGTTGGTACCAAAGTCCATTGCGAAGTTTTGGACCTCTCATTTGATGCCGAGATCACCGTAAACCAACCCCCGCCTCTCCCAACTCCTACCCCTGGCTTTATAGTAACCTCTCGAGTAGGAAAACTCGCCATTTGTATTCCAATGGCAAGGTCCTCCTGTGATGGGAATATCTGGCCTTCACACCTTCTCTTTTGAGCCAAGTCAGGTGACCGAGGGTGGTACGACATTCGTGCACAAAGAAGAGTTTTTTGGGGCAGTTGCTTTCTTGATGCAGCCATGGCTCGTGAGTTGGAGTTTCCCCGCCAAGTATAACCGTTTCAATGGGGATCTGAAGATAAGAGTTGAGAGCTTGTGAAATGGTAGGGGTCCGCGGTGGAAGAGGTAGTCGGAATAGCTGTCAACACAGTTCCTAAATATTACTAAACTTTGAGCTAACAAGGCGCATTCTCTATAAAAGGTGCTGTTTGGTGTTTGAGACCCTTGTCGTCCATTTTATAAGTACACTAGATATTCAGGAATTCACACGTGACCGACAGTCGAAGTTGTATTTCATAGCTGCCTAGGTACTTATTAGAGGTGGATGAAGTGTCATGGAATCATAGTGGGATTGTTCTAGGCAAAGAACAGAAGAAGGTCTACTAGTTTTCAAATACCAATTTGCTCTTTTTGCAGGCTTCAGTTTATAGGCTCTCGGCCAAGGCTTGCTTCATCCTGCAATAGCTCTAAACTACGTGTCTGCTTGAGTGTAAAACCCAATTCACGATTTCGTAAGAGATATACCCCAAAAGACATTAAAACATATCACGGGGGCTCGCTTAACCGAAATTCCCCTTTCTTTTTCTTCCTGCATGACTGTAGCCTGCGATTCCCGCACCAAAACCAAACGTGAACCTCTTCACAATTTAACATCAACTCTATCGGATAGAAATCCATTTCCTGCTCGGATTGAAAGGAACTTGCAATCCTCCTGGAAATAGAGAACATCCTCTGAACGGTATGTTGGATGTCCAGTCGAAATTACCTCTGCTAGATCTAACCATCGTTTATCGCAGCCTCGTTTGCAACCTCGCACCACCAGTATGAACACAAAAAGCCGCTGAGTTCAACAACGAAGGACCATCAATCTTATACGTTTGGTTCTCGCGCAGCTTCGATCTTTCTTCGAATCGTCGGAAGATTTAGGGATCGAACATACAGAAGCTACAAAGTACGCCGCGTAGGTTCCTGTTGTAAGCAAATTTGGCCAGGGATTGGGGCTAAGCGTGAATCAAGAACTCTCTCCTCTGTTCCGCCAGTTAACCGCCAACGACGTCCGGATAGAAGTCAATATGCCTGAAACGCGTTACTTAAATAGTGCATTCAAGTTGTTGGGTATCCCGAAAACGAACTACACGTCATACAGCACATCAAGCAAATCGACTATTTCCGGATCTGGAGCCAGTTACCGCTACGCGCGTATCTACGTCCTTATGCTCTACTAGGTCGAAGATGATCTTGGGTTATATCAAGAAGTTCATGATCTAGCAAAAGTATTCCGTCATGTGTGCCAATTTACACAGGTTGAAGTTGTCCCAATACCATCTCGCCACCCTCATTCCTTCGTCGATGGTACTCTCCAAAGTTTTACGTCTCAATTTGCCAGCAAAAATAACCTTTTGATCGTATACTACTCTGGACATGGCTCTCTTGACGACTATCATAGACTGTCTTGGAAGGCTTACAAGTATGCTACCTGGGATTAATATCCGCCATGAAAGTGCTAACCAAACTCCAGAGAGCAAAAAGATCACGTTACACCAATACCTGCGGTAAGGTGGCACGCTCTTCAGACAGCTCTTCAGTATTCTAGATCGGATGTCTTGATATTGCTCGACTCTTGCCACTCCGCAGGATCTATCGCAACATCTGCCGGTGTGCGAGGTGGTCGAACAGAACTCATCGCAGCTTCGGGATTCGAGCATGTGGCTTATAGTCCCAGTCAGTATTCATTCACAACGGTCTTGATGGAAGTTCTCATAGACACAATCGGATCACTCGGTGGCAAGCAAAGACAAGCGTTTTCGATTGTAGATATGCACCAAAATATTCTTTCGAGATTAGTCAGGAAATGTCGTCGACGTCAGACAAGCACGCCTGTATATGTCAAGTTGCGAGGCGCACCCAGCAGTCCAAGCATTCCCTTAAGACGCCTCAAATCAGGTGGTGGTGGTCGGAAAAGGTTCCCTCACGAGCCGAAAAGATACCTGTGAAGGAGTTAGAAGCATAGCTAGTGGTTTTCTTTCCCCTAGGTACAAATGATTTTATATTTATATATGAAACTACGATAGCTATTATAGTTTCATATATATTTAAATAACTTTTGAGAAATATATCCGATTTATAATATTTTTTATGAAAATTTATTAAATAAAAAGTAAATAATAACAAGTCGGAGGCTTATTTTATTAGCTTTATTATATCCCTTTTTAGTTTTTTCTTTAATAAGCTATTTATTTATATATTTTTCTTTTTTTTTTTCTTTTTAATACTTTTTTTATAATAAT
>QGMK01000120.1:0-42247 GCA_007825345.1 Lachnellula suecica | reverse complement strand
CCTTGGCAGTCTCAGTACCTCTCGGGACCCACGTATCTTCCATGTAATCCCACAAAGGGCTTTGCAGGGCGCCGAGCCCGGTGGCGTCGACGCCCCAGTGATTCATCTGGATGTTGATGTTGGCGTGGTAGTCGCCGCTCCATGCTGCGCCTACGGTCTCGCTCCAGCGCCCGGCGAGGTTGGGCGGGAGGCTGTTGGGGCGCGAGGAGGAGATGAAGAGGTGGCGGCCGAGTTGGAAGAGGAGGGATTCGAGGAATGGGTCGCCGGGGCTGGAGGCGTTGTATCGGGCGAGGATGACGGAAGTTTCGAGGCTGGAGGATCCTGCGGTGTCGGGGAGGTCTAGTGAGAATTGGCCCCAGAGGTTTCCGTAATCCGCGAGATGGGCGGATCTTAGATCCTTTTCTGACTTCTTAGAGGCGGCATTCGTGACTGACTCGACGTATGGCCCTGGATCCGCGCCCTGGAAGGAGAAGTTGGACGCTGTGTTTCCGGCCTTTTGGTCGTAGTTGGTACCAGCGCCGATGACGAGGCTGAGTTTTCGGTTTCCAGGAGTTGATGGAACGACAAGAGTGCCAGATGTGGTATTACTACAATAAGGCTTCGCAGTGTTTCCAAAAAGCCGAGCAATCCCATCATATTTCATCCCCGTTGGCGGTCCCAGTTGAGTTACGCCGGTCAGTCGTACATGCGAATCCCCACAGGTAGTGTTGAACAGCGATGGATCTGTTTGTTGGTTGTCGAAGCTGATTCTTATTTCCGGCAGGGTGCTGGATGATGTGATGTCGTAGACACAGACTTGGTCAGGGTATGTGCAGTACACGGTAGTTGAGTACGTAGTTCCGTTGTTTGTGGTGTAGGTCGTTGAATGGATGCCGGTGCTGAGGTCCAGGGATATATTGTATTTGGTGCTTGATGTGATGCCATCGATTGCTACCGAGAGATTGCCGAAGACTTGGTAAGAACCGTAGTTGTCGCTACTACCAAGAAGTTGGGAGATATCTGAGAGTTTGAGTATGTATTATACTTGGATATATTCAGGAGGACATACTGCCTGTTCCGTTCTGGAAAATCCACTCCCGTATTCCGGGTAGGTATTGTGACTTGTCTGAATCTGGATTTCCTCCTGTATATGACTGAACGAGTTAGTATATAGTCCGTAGTCGTTGAGGCCGGAGAACCTACGGAGTTCTCGAATGGTCCTCCAGACCAAAGAGAATCAATATTCAGAACGACCTTCTCCGTCCCAGGATCACCAAAAGGCATTGCTGATATATCTTAGCATGGGTGCCAAGTGGTACTGATACTTGCACGACATACCTCCAAGTCGGCCATTTCCTATTGGGTATGCTTGCCTGATAATATCTGAGAAAGTAGCAGGTGTACTAGACCATAACGACACGGCCTCTACAAACGGAGCCGAAAGAGAAATAAAACAGAAAGGGAAGAAACTTGAGAACCTCATGACTGAACGGAGCTCCAGTAAGGAACGAGATTGAAGCAACGATAAGATATCATGATAATGACAGGCACGAAGGAGCCGCTTACAGTCTTATATTCTCTGAAGCAGCTAGTTTCGCGGGGTAAACGGAAAGGAAAATCTCCTGAAAAGCTTCTCATCAAGACGCCAGCCGCAAGATCATATGCAGACCCCGCCAGTCGTATGCTGCTTCTGGAATTTCTCCGTCGAAGATGACGGTTCGGGAATACAATAGACCGACGGGTTGAATGCGGGTAAAATCTACGTGAACCTACTGTACGTGAACTTACCTATGGCTTGACGTACGGCTTGCTGTGGCTCCTACTTGAAAGCAGCAGTGATACGTGAGGGCTGGAAATATATTTCAGAGGATTGTCGCTCAAAACCTGCGGCTGACTGCAGGTAAATGCAGGTAAATGCAGTTGATGAGGTGGCATTGAGGTATGGGAGGCCTCAGCCACAGAGCATCCTCCTGAGGCGTTTCACACCTGTAGGGACCTTTCTTATGCTGGATAGGAGGTGACAAGTAGCTCTTGATAAAAGAGATACTCGAGTAGTGGTCATATAGATTAAACATTGAGAGATGATGAAGCCCGAAAGCTGGTGCGAACAAATAGACATCGCCAGCACGTGACGATACTCGGCAACCAGCCTTTCTTTTTCTGGGCGCAAGATCCCCCTCATCGATCCGCTTTAGGTTCATAGGCGACTACCTCCCTCCCTCCAGCGACCAGGAACAGGCCCCATCAAGGCAAAACTGCTGCCCAAGCTTCCCTTAACAGAGCCCCTGGATCTTAGCTCCCGTCCCAGAGTTCCCAGTTCAGCAGCAGGAAGACCTTTTGATTTTACTCTCTGCTTAAATCCCACATGCAGCATTACATCAATAGCGGAGCGGTACCAATCTGGAGAAGACGCAGTCCTCTCGCTCTCACCGAATAAGCAGCCGCTCAGAGGAAGTTGGCAGCTGCATGTGTTGCGACCACTAACCGGCGCGAACCAGCTGAAGACGGCCTGCAGTACAGTGGGGTTTCACTCGCGGCATCCCTGCGATTGCCTGACTGTGGCCTGTGACAGCGCACCTCTCACGTCTTGCACGCTTTCTGATGGGTACTGGTCCAGCCATCACAATACATTAGCCCCCAATCCAGATCAAGCCAGTCAGTCAGTCTGCTCACTGCCCAGACCCAGGCCCGACGCCAACCCCTCCTTCTCGCTATCGTCATCCCACCAAGGAAGGACACGGACGCAGAACCAGACGACAGACAAGGTTTGCAAAATACCGCCCTCGCAGCCTTATGCTCTGCTTGCCCAACATAGACCGCGCAGTTGTCTGTTGATGTTCTTGTTTCCCAGCAGCGTTATCTGATTTCTGCGCATTTGTTTGCAATCGCTTCGCATCTCTCCGTAAGCAGCTGACCAGCACAGCACAGAGCCGCCATGTCTCGCGCAGGAGGGAGAACAGTTTACGAGGAGCGCGATTATTATTCACGTGAGGGGCCTCCTCCACCACCTCCTCCAGCTCCGGTACGGACTCGAGAGCGCGAGAGGGATTATGAGGAAATAGACATCTACTCCAGGCGGGAGCGAGAGCCAGAGCGCGGCAATCGTCCGGATTTTCTACGAGAGGACTTTGGCCGACCGGATCCTGGACCGTTAGTTCTGAGGGAGCGGGAGACCGATATCTACAGAGCTCCCGAGCGGAGACCCCGATCTCCTTCCCCAGTGCGAACCCGCGAAGTAAGGACCGAGAGAATTATTCAGAGATCCCCGACCCCTCCACCAGTTGAGAGGGTTCGGACTAGAGTTATCGAACGAGAACGGGAACGCTCGCCAACCCCACCACCAGAGCGATTGCGCGCTCGAGTGATTGAGACCCGGGAAAGAGTCAGAGAGCGCTCACCATCTCCAGTCCGCAGCGTTTATCGAGAGAGGGTGGTCGAAAGAGAGCGCACACCTTCACCACCACCAATCCGGATTCGTGAGAGAATCGTAGAAAGGGAAAGAGAGCGGACCCCTTCGCCTCCCCCCATGCGTATCCGCGAAAGAATTGTCGAGCGAGAAAGAGAGCGCACTCCATCCCCACCGCGAATCGAAAATATTCGCATCCGAAATTTCGAGCGAGAACGACGTCCTTCCCCATCTCCATCTCCCTCACCCTCTCCTCCACCTCCAATCGTTCGAGCGCCACCCATCCACCAAGAAATCATCACCCACCACAGACATATTGATCATGGTACGATTTCCTCTTTCCTTTCTCACAAACACATGCTGACAGCTACTCTAGGATTCGTATCCGAACGCCCAGAACGCCCAGAACGCGCACGTGTCCCAAGTCCGCCTTCACCACCCCGCCGCAGCAAAGAAACCGACATCGATATTCACACTTCTCGTGGTAACACAGAAATTGACATTAGGCAAACCTCCGCTCGAGCTCGAACACCTCAGCCGCCCTCCTCCGTTCTAGCTCGCCGAGAGAATTTCTACGAAGAATCCGTTTCCGGGGGAGAAAGGGAGAGCAAATCCGTTTATGGAGAGGGAAGAGAGAGCAATCATTCGAGCGATAAACTGAAGGTTCGGGATACAACAATTGATATCCATCGGCGTAGCTCGAGTGCACGACCAGAGCGAGAGCGGGAGAGAGTGCGAGTAGATATCAGAGATGACGAGAGCGAGCCCGACTATTACCGCAAACGAATGGACGAGAGGGCCTACATCAGGGAAGCGTACAATGGAGCTACAAAGGACTGGGCAATCGTTGATGTGCCTCCCGGAACTGAACGAGTACAAATGGACGGAATCGGTGGAGCGAGCGAAGAAATTACGTGGCAGAGATACAACGGTGTCAGGAGAAGCAAGTTCATCCCCGAACGAGAACGCGGCCCTGAACGAATTCCCGAGCGGGCCCCCGAACGTGGGATTGAACGCGAACGGGAAAGGATTGAGATCAGAGACGAGCCTCGGAGCAGCGGCATGGAGATTGAGATATCCAGCCGCAGACGTGAAGGTGGAGGCACATATGAGCGCGAATACGAAAGAATCGAAGAGACCACCGACCGCCGCGTCGGCCTTCCTCGACCTCCCCCACCACCCAAGAAGAAGGAGGAGAATCTGTGGACCGAAATCACCAAGGATCTAGTCACAAGAGATGCTATTGAACAGATGGGATATGATTTTGAAGAGACGGAATTCTTCTTTTATATCATTCAATACCTGCGCTACGTAAGTTTCCTCTCCACCTTCCCCACCATATCATACCATAGAACTATACCTAACAAAACCCAGGAGGACGTCCTCGAACTCGTCAAACTCTCAGAAAAGATCCGCCAAGAGCGACAAGCGCGCATCCGCGAAATCGAGCGCGAACGCGAGCGCATCGAACGCAAAGAACGCGAACGCGATGAATGGGAACGCTTCGACCGCCGCAAAGAACGCGAGGCGCCGTATGACGATGAGCGTATTATTGAGCGAGAAATCATTTATGAGGGGGGTGGGCGAAGGGGGCCGCCGAGAAGGAGTGGTGGGTGGTAGATGGCGATGATGAGATATGATTACGGCTGTTATGATGCATAGCATAGCGACGACCCATTTTCTTGATTTTCTTTTTATTTGCTACTATGGAAGATGGGAAGTAACGAGGGAGATACAGTTCCCGAAGCGAAGAGGGATTTTTTCGATTTGGATTGGGGTTCTTGAGCGGGCGTTCTGGCATTTGAGCAGTGAAGTGGAGAAGGGTGGTGGATAGATCTCTGGCCGTAGTTATGAATTGATGAATGGATAACGAACGTTTTATACCCTGCTTTTGTGCATGTCCGTATCCGTGGTGAGCTTCCTGCCTGGATTGAAGGCGTTTTGGGTGGTGCTTCCTCTCGGGAGGCTTTGAGGTATTTTTGGTAAGCCGGGAGTAATGATGGGGGTAGTACGATGGTACTGGTCGAAATATGAGTTTGGATCTCAGCCCACCAGCAAGCTGTATTACAAATAAGAGAAGAAGACCTCACTGTATCTAGCTCTATATCGCCAGGGGGGGAGGGCGTAAAAGAGAATTAACGAGTAGCACAAACGGCCAAGAGGAGAACAAGAAGCAAGTCGGGCATCCCATGCTTCGTTTCGAAGAACAGCAAGCACACTCAACTCTCACGGCGTAATACAAATTAAGCTCTGGAGAAGACGCTCAATGGGAAGGCACCGAGGACGTTCGCAACCTTCACGGAAGAAGCCCGATACCAGAAGCGAGACTTGCAGGGACTGACTGAAACCTTTCCTAGGATGTGCTCATTCTGCTGAAAACATGCAAACCCCACGAGCTGACCCAGTGCCCGCAGTCATGCGGTTTGTAGCCGGTCATCGAGAAAGCACAACACTACAGGAGGCCGCCAAACTCAATTTCCAAGCGCGGCGTGCTTTCCGTCCTTGGGGAACTATGAGCGTTTGCTGCACTTCGCACTTTTTGTATAGAGCCTAGAAGGGTTAGAGAATCGCTGGAAGAGGAATGGAGGCGCTGTGACGCTAGCAATCCGAATATAGGCTCTTTATCTGACGCTCATGATCATCTCCGAAGGTTTGCAATGCCGGTGGTGGTCATTGAAAACCACAACACCAACCCCAGCCCGCCAAACTCAATTTCCACGCGGCTCCACGATAGCGTGCTTTCCCTTTTCAGAGAAACGTGAAGCCTTGTTGCACTTCGTACTTTTTTATATAGAGTCTAAATGGGTTAGAGGAGCGCTGGAAGAGGTTTGGGGTCTTTGCGGCGCTAGCAAAAGCGTATAGCCTCTCCATCGACAAAGACCCGGTTCATTCATACTATGGCGGCTCTGCGTTCGGCTTCGATTTTGGCATGCGATGATGTCTTGCTCCGATATAGAGTTTGGGCCATCGGATAGGCCACCATGAGAAGGGAATGCGAAATCGTTTTGCTGCACTTCGCAACTTTTCATATAGAGCCCAGATAGGCTAGGAAGTCGCTGGAAGAGGCTTGGCGGACCTGTGGCGCTAGCAACCCGAATACAGCCTCATCGTTGTATTTCATCTAATGCTTGACTCACATTTATACTTCGGCGGCTCTGCGTTTGGCTCCGTATCGTCATATGAGCGACGATGTAAGTTTTTGAAATAGAGTTTGAGCCATCATGAAAACGGTATGCGAGGATGTTTTGCGCACTTCGCGCTTTTTCATATGGAGCCCAGATGAGTTAGAGACCCGCTGGAAGAGGTTTAGGGTCTCCGCGGCGCTAGCAAACGCGACGTATAGCCCCATTGTCATTTTTCATCTGATACTCGCCACTTGCCTGACTCAGATTTATACTTTGGCGGCTCTCGCTAGCGTGGCTCTGTATGCCCATGGGATTTTGTTCCGCGTGCGAGATTGTTTTGCTGCACTTCGCGTATTTTCAAAAAGAGCCCAGATGAGTTAAAGAATCGCTGAAAGAGGACTGGACTCTGTGCGACGCTAGCAAAGGGGAGTTTTCGGGTGGATCCATACTTTGCCGGTCTTTCGCCAGAAGTCTGGGCCGCGTAGGATCACGCGGCGGAATATTTTCCAGTATAAAGTTCAAGCCATCAGACACCATGGCGAATTGGGTATTTGAGGACGTTTTGCTGCACATCGGATTTTATATGTTCGCCCTAGGGCTGCATATGGCAAGTTTCGTCCCCGGATAGGTTTAGGGAGTGCTGTGCGCTAGCAATGGCTCTTATACATGGAGTCTGATGGCAGCAGATGCGCGCTAGCAATGGCACTGCTCCTTGATCTGCCTCAGCGGACAGAAGACGACTTGGCGGGGCGAAGGCAAGCGAGTCCCCGCCAGGCCATCATTGGCCTCACGCTGGAAGTGGAGGCCAGCGACAAAAAAAAACGGAATATTGCTGATATGAGTGCTAATACAGCGACACAACATTATTGTGCTCTGCTGGCCTTGCCGGTGATGAGGGTACGTTCCCATCTTCCAGCTTCAGAAGTACGCACTCCTCATTGCGCAAGGCACTTTGTTTCTGAGCTCTAACACCGTGGGGACGATCTGGGAGAGGGAGAAACGACAAAAGAATTCAGCAGTGATTATCGCCGCGACAAAAGGGTTCAACAGTGCGAGCACTGCCTACATCCCTTCAGATCATTGCCGCCGCGACAGCACCCGCCCATGCCCCAGAGGTGCTAAACTCTGGTAATGAGAAGGTGTTTGCGGTGGAAGCTCACTGAGACGTTTTGTTAATGGTATGTGTATTATTTCACTATATATGTCTCGAATTTCATCCGATGTTCCGCGAAAAAGAGGGAGGTGGGACGGTTCGTGTGTCGTCGTCATGGCTTGGGTGGTGTACCATGTTTTTGAGGATATAAGGTTTGAGCTATCAACACCGTCAGCGCATCATCACAATACCACCCCAGCACCATCACGAGAAGGGTGTGTAGTGGTTTTCGTTGCATGTCGCATTTTTATATGTCGCCCCTAGGGCTTGATATGGCAAGTATGTGTCCAAATAGGTTAGAGGATAGTATGCGCTAGCAATGGGTCTCTCTATACATGGCGGCCAGCAGGACTCTGAGCCTTGCCATCCTTCCGGGGAAGGAGCGCTGAAGGCGTCGTCATGGGCTTTTGTACGCACCAGGCTCTCGAAGACATAAGGTTTCAACTATAAAAACCATCAATACACCGTCACGAAGAAGGCGTGAGATGATTTTTCGTTGCATGTCGCATTCTTATATGACCGCCCTAGGGCTCTATCTGGCAAGAAGGTGCTCGGAAGAGTTTAGAGGCCGATATGCGCTAGCAATGGACTTTTCTGTGTATAAAGTCCAGCAGGCTCCGCCATCCTTTAGGGTTTTTGTGCGCACCAGGGTTTCAAAGATATAAGGTTTGAACCATCAAGACTCTCGACACACCATCACCAAAAGGGTGCGAGGAGATTCTTTGCTGCACATCGCGTTTTTATATATCCTCACTAGAGCTTCATAAAGCAAGTGTGTGCCCAGAACGGCATAGAGGCTGATATGCGCTAGCAATAGGCTTGTTTGTATGAAGTCCAGCGGGCCCCGCCACCCTTTAAGAAGCAACGCTGAACGGATCGTGATGGCCTTCGTGCGTACCCACTCTCATATAGAGTTCAGGCTTTCAGCCCACCATTACAGGTAGGGCCATGGAGAAAAGATTTGTTGCATATCGGATCTTATATGTTGTCCCTAGGACTCCATATGGCAAGCCTGTCCCCAGAATGGATTAGAGACTGCTGTGCGCTAGCAATAGATCTGTCTGTATATTGAAACCAGCAGACCTCGCCACCTCCCGCCGCGGGGAAGGAGCGATGAATGCATCGTCGTGGCTTTTTGTGATCTTTGCTCATATAGAGTTCAGGCCATCACCCCACTATTGCGGAAACAGTCATGAAAGAACGATTTGTTGCATGTCGGATTTTTATATGTTGGCCCTATGGCCTAGAACAGCAAGCACAGTCCCAGAAAGGTTTAGAGTATATTATGCGCTAGCAGTGCAAGTGTCTCTGTACAAGGAGGCTAGCAGGCGCACTCCTCTAAGAGGGGGGTTCTAGAGGGAAGGAGCGCTGTGCACACTGTCATGGCCTTTTCGTGCGTACCAGATCTCTATTAAAATAGAGTTCAGACCATCATCAGCCGACCATCACGGAAACAGTCTTTGAAACAACAACTTGTTGCATGTCGCATTTTTATATATCGGCTCTAAGGCTTGAAAAGGCAAGCATACGCCCAAAGAGGCTTAAACGATATTATACGCTAGCAATAGGATTCCTTGTATTTGAAGGCTAGCAGGCCTTGCCGGCTTTGGTGGAAAGGCGCTGTGCCCAGCGTTATGGCTATGAACCCACCATTACAGAAATAACCAGAAGGAATGCTTTGTTGCATGTCGCATTTGTATATGTCGGCTCTAGAGCTTGAAACGGCAAGCACAAGCCCGTAAAGGTCTAGGGAATCCCATGCGCTAGCATTAGGTGTACATGGAGGACAGCAGGTCTCGCCGGTCTCGGAGGGGAGCAGCGCTGCGCATACCAGATTTCTTAGATTTCAGACTATCCGCCCCCCACTACGAAAACAGTCATGAAGAAATGCTTTGTTGCATGTCGCATTCTTATATGAACGCCCTAGAGCCTGAAATGGCAAGCACAGGCCCAGAAGAGCTTAGAAAACCTTATGCGCTAGCAATAACATGTTGGCTAGCAGGCTTCTCCACCTCTGGGAAGGAGGCAGAGTATTCTTCGCAGCGTCATTGCCTTTTGTGGGCGCCACAAGCTTTTTAATATAGAGTTCAAACTACCATCACACCACCTGGAAACGATCATGGAAGGAACGGTTTGTTGCAAATCGCATTCTTATATGTGCTGTAAACAGCAAGTACGTACTGGAAACGGTTGGAAACACAATGCACTAGCATAGTATTTCATAGACGGTGCTGATTCCATCCGTCACTGGCTATGCCCTGCTGCAGAGTGGGCATACGGGCAGCGCGTGCGGGCGAAGCCAGTAGGGAAGCTATGCCAGAACAATTCTAGAAGCGACAGCACTCAATGGCTATGCTAGCGCGCGGAATGTCTATCGTTTGTAGATATCCTCTAGCTGCTCTGAGCTCTGTATGAAACGTCGCGAATGCCACTCGTCGTTGACCGCGCCTTGCCCCACTGCCAGTACTCAGCATTCATCGGCTGAAAAGCAGTAAGTAACAACTCTCATATAACAGACGCTAGTATAAGAAAAAATACGACCTGCAACAGTGCAACATTAAAGGCCTAATTGGGGTGGAACTTTTCCAGAAGCCCCAGCCCCTCAATTTCCATGGCGAACCACACTTGTGAGCTCTCACAACAAAATAAAGTTCAGTGCCGCCAACGTGCGACCAAAAAAACTAGAATGACCAGGCAAAGTTCCCGAACTTTGGAGGCGGTAGAAAAATGTCTGACGTCTGAATACCATGGCTCCCACACAATTTGACTTCGAATTTGGGGTCCCTCTTGGATTACGACAGAATGCAACAGAACCCAAAAATTCGAATTATAATGAGAAATAAATTAACGGAACATGTGCTGGATGTGCGATGCGGGAAGTGTAAGCGCTGTAATTCAAAATGGTGATTAATGAGGAAGCATGGAAGGAGTGAAGAGGGGAGACGTTCAAATAGGGAAGGCGCTAAAGATTCTTGGGACATCACGTGCAAAACAGAAGTCCCTTCTACTTACGAATCCCAAATTTTCGTTGAGCAGAGTTGTTCTTTTGTAATAGTATACAATAGCTGCATGAGGACTTTCAGTATGAGTATGCTTTATCTTTTCAAATGCATTTATGTTGCATCTTCATGTGATCCAACATACTTAGTCATCACCACGAGTACCGTGAACCTCAGCCTCAGCGTTTCTATGACAAGCGTGTCTGCTACATGGTGAGCTCCCAAGCTCTTTTGGGAACGGACCTCTGCTAACGCAACTCTAGAATACACATTTCGAAACCATACGCGCTGTTCGAAAGTTTGACTCCCGATTCTACGAAAGGTTTCCGCACGCGTCAACGAATGCGCCCACCATGACCCATTGAACCCTCAAGATTGATACTCGGAACAAACACATATGCCACGATCACGACTGTCTAGTCGTCTTCCGCAAAATCTGTTATTTGCGAATTATCGTTCTGCACTTCGGCTTGATGCCGAACATAGGGTATGAATGATAAGGGCGGAGAGCGGACAGATCTAGTGATTCGCGGTGCTGGCAAGCGCTGGACAACAATATCTCTCTTTGAGCTGGAGCTGGAGAGGATCTGGGCTAGCGTCAGATAGTTCACCTGGAAATTCATTGGCTCTTCAAGCGACTCGAGGTGAAGTGACTGTTCTGGTGTTGCTACTCTGCACAGGTCCGAATTTCCCAAACGCATACCCCACGCCGTGCACTTATTTTCCTTTGCTACAATCCCCAGTGACTCGCGGATATTGTTAAGTGTTGGCAAATATTCCTCATGGTGAAGATGAATGAGGATTTCACCAAGTGGTAGTTGGTTGGTGCACGTTTGTGTGGTGCAAGCCCAGCCTCCTAATGTCTACTCACCAAATCAAGCCGTCAGAACCTCATGCATGAGCAATTTTTCTTCTATTTATCTACTTGTTTTTTCTGGCCTTCACGATTGAACCTTGAATGGTAATAGTTCAGCATTATCTCTTTAATATATAAATATGTGTACTCCAATAACTCCAAGTTCCAAATGAAAAAGTCATCAAGCCAGCCAGAACCATACTTTTTGTAGCCAGTTTTTGGCTTCACGTGGCACCTCCATCTCAGCCAGTTCATCCATCTCTTTCTTTCCCGTCAGGACATCAATATCCTCCAACTTGATTGCAAACCGGGTGCGGAACCATATCTTGTGCCCAAGGTATAGCACCAAGAAGATCGGTAGGGTGATGTAGGCGGCAAGAAAGTTCGCGGCGCTGAACTGTCCAGGCCAGAATACCTGGAAACCATTGGTCAACGTGAGGATGACAAGAATGAACAGCACGAGGTAGGTGGCATAAGGCTGAAGCGGCGTCTTGTAGGGTAGGGTGTGAAGAAGATTGTTGTATTCGAATGCTTTGCGAAAACGGAGGTAGGTTATCATGACCACGATCCAAGCGATGAATCCAGAGATGGTGGAGATGTTGACGAACCAATTGAAAACCGTTGCACCACTGTTCGAAACGTTGAGGAATGCAAGCAAAGAGATGGACCATGTGAATAGTACAGAGACGTAAGGGATTCCGCGGCGATTGGTAATGCTGAATAATTTGGGAGCTTGCTTGTTCAGCGACATCGAGTACAAGACTCGAGAACCAGAGTAAAGGAAGGAATTTCCAGCAGACCACGCGGAAGTCAAGATTGCCGCATTGATGGCGTGATTGAGACCACTAATTCCGGCCCTTTGAATTCCAATCACGAAAGGACTGGCGCTGGCATTCGATGCACCAAGCAGTTGGCTGTCATCCGATGCCACAATGACACCTACAATCAGCGCTGAGAAACCATAAAATATGGCAAGTCTCCAAACAAAACGCTTCGCCGCCTTTGGAATGTTGCGACGTGGATCAACAGTCTCTCCAGCGGCAATGGCGATCAGCTCGGGGGAGGTTATGAAAGCAAACCCCGCCTTCACGAATGCGTGCCAGAAAGCCAGAAATTTCCCAGTCGCACCAGGCGCCATATATTCTTTGAACGCCCCTGGATGGTCCCAATACCTGAATCCAAGACGGTCCTGATTTGGCCCTCCTCCAAAGAACAGTACAATTCCAAGGATAATGAGTCCCATGATGGTGATGAGTTTGATACTGGCGAACCAGAATTCGGCTTCTCCAAAGAAGGACACGGCAATGATGTTCAGCAAAAGAATGATGACCAGCACAACGGTGATCCATACGGCCACGTTGACGGGAAGCTGCCAGTAGTCTATCACAATTGCAGCAGCACTGGCTTCCGCAGCGACAAGAATGGCATACGCGTACCAATAATTCCAGCCGGCTGCAAATGATAGACTGGGATCCACGAAGCGTCCGACGAAATACGGAACAGAAATTCCTTTCATCGGCAGATACGTGACCATCTCTGCTAGGTTGTTCATTATGCACCAGACAAGCCCCATCATTGCGAGGTATCCCATGAACAGAGGAGCAGGGCCGCAGTCTGACAGGATGCTTCCGGAACCCACGAAGAGACCGGTCCCAATGGCACCGCCTGTTGGCTGTCAGTTGGAGATCACTTGGATAGAAAAATATCATACCAAGGGCCAGGAATTGGATATGACGGCTTTTGAGACCTCTCTCCAACTGATTTTGCCCTTGCGTGAGATTGAACTCAGGGTTCATCTCCATCTCCTCCCCCATGAACTCATTCTCGGTTTTCGACTCCATGCTTTCGTTACACGTTTCAATTGGCCCTTCTTCTCGACGACTTGTTGATATCCTGCTGAAAGAACAGGATGTCACGAACATAAATACATGACATATTTGCGGAGTCTAGTTTTCACTAACTGTTGTCAGAAGACCGTGACGTAAAATTAATCGCGGGCCCACTTACCCCAATCTTGGCCAAAAGATAAGAAGCCGGGAGTTTTCTGCGTGAATTTGTTTTCTTCGATCGAATTGACTTCACTAAAACGTGGAGTAGATGGAATATGTTACGTTATTCCCCGCTGGTGTCTGTTGATCGCGTCGAAGTCGCGATGCATTTTTTCTCCCCCGCATCTCAATGCCCCACCAGGGTGCATTGTGCCGAACCTAAGCGTTCCGTTCCGGGAACGGAAGATGATTAGAAGAAAATAGTATCTTCCGAATGGATATTATTAAGGTTATTTTTGTCTTGAGTTGAGAAGGCTATCTCCAGTCCTGCAGTTGATGTCAAATAAAAAGACCTATCTCATATTCTATCTAGTCCTAGATCAAGCTATCATTTTATAGATACAACAAGCAGATGATCAGACTTCCATCAACCAAGTACAAACTAGAGACTTGGTGAGCCAAAATTTTGATGCTCGCAAGTCCGCCATGAAATGCTGGTATTAAGCTGAATTTTCAAAGGCCGTGTATGCTTACGTTCAGGCTTCTGAACCACCTTCAAGCACTTAAACGGTTCACCTCCAAAAACCGGCCAGCAATACTTCTTTCTAGACCTTGCTGTATCAATTGCATCCGTGGCACTCTGTTCAGCCTGTGTCGCGCCAGTCTATTATTGATAACTGTACCTCTGTCCACTAGTTCCGAATTTTCGATAATCTAAATGATTCTACAATCGGTGGTGAAATCTCCCACATTATACAGTTTCAATGGTACCAGCGTACTGAAAAGGTATATATCATACCAACTTTTGCTCTTACTAGGTTTACATCGACTTCAAATTTTCGAGATTTTAGACTCTAAGGTCACGTGCTCAGCATTGGGTCAAAAGGGTTTTCCAGATTCTGAAGTTTTGATAAAATATTCGTTCCTTGGATCTCCCGTGGATGTTCCGAGTCGGTATTCTTCAGATGTCCGTGGGGCATATCTACATGCAACGTCGCTGTTGCCGAAATTGCCCCAAAGGAGCATTTGAGACATGTGGCCCGTGTTTGCGGGCACTCCGAGGTCGAATCCTGATCCTTCGATCCTTTCTATATCAACCGCCCCTGATCAACCTGAATACCTATCAGACGTCCTTTCCTGATATTTCCCCAATCTACCACACTTCAATCGCCAACAAGTCAAATTCAATGTCTCTCATCGCTTCCGTCCCCGTCGGCGGCGTCGCCGTTCTTCACGTCTACATTTTCATTCTCGAAACGTTTCTGTGGACCACCCCTCGCGGCCTGAAAGCCTTCGGTCTCAAGAAAGAATTCGCAGAAAAGACCAAAGGACTCGCTGCGAACCAAGGTCTATACAACGGTTTTCTCGCTGCTGGACTCGCGTGGGGTTTACAACACCCGGTTCCCGAAGTAGGCAAACAGATTCAACTTTTCTTCTTGGGCTGTGTTGCTGTTGCCGGGGTAGTTGGAGCTTTTACGGCAAAACCCAAGATCTTTTTCATCCAGACTGTGCCGGCTTCTATTTCTATTGCCGCTGTTCTGTTTGCTTGATTCGTTACGCAGAGCTTGGCTTGGTGGGGTGGATTTATGGAACGCCGGTGCAGCCTTTAGAGACAATCGTTTATCGACTCAAAATGAACTTGAAGACTGAATGGGGAGGCGAGAGAGTATTTTGGGGCCATCAAAGACCAAGTGCCATGGAAGATGTGTGAAGAGACTATGTTTTCCGCTTTACACTGGGACGTCACCACTTGCATTTCACAGTTCCTTTTCTCGCATGCTCGTCCAATGCAAGGGCGCGTTTGCGTGGACATACAAAGCCAATCAATATTGTATTTCAAGGATTGATAGGTTCTCCTGCGCGTGATGTAGTACAGCGTACCTACGCCTCCCGCATGCGACGGGGCCCGAAGCCCCGCATCTAGGGTCACATTGAAGCCGGAAGAACAAGAACACAACTTCTTTTTTCAACGTCAATCCAGTCTTTCAATACTCCCACCATTCTTTCTTCGGGAAGCAACATATCTCAAACCACACAATGCATTTCGTTAAGCGGGGGTTTTCGATATTTGGCGCCTCTGCAAATGCCTACTCGTTACCTGTCAATTGTGCAAATAACAGCGGCATAATGACGACGCCAACCTACGGCACGACAGGTGCCGTATTCACAGTCTGCGCCCAAGATTTTATCAATGGCTCTCCATCTACAGTCTATAATGTTATTCTTGACTTCCTGCGGTATCCTGCCTGGAACGAATTTGTCTACTACCTCGACCTCCCCGCCAATGTTTCATCCGCCGCCGACGTTTATGTTGGGATGCCTATGACACTGCATACTTCCGGTCTCATTCCTGGTTTGAATACAACCTCAGATGAGAGAATTACATATTTGGAACCTGATAGTAATCCCCCTTGGATCGGATGGCGATATGATCCGGGAGCTATCGGGGGACTGCTGATGCAGGCTGAACATGTGAGTCTTTTACAGGACTTAGGGAACGGGTCAACGAAGTACGTCAGTTGGGAGACTTATTACGGTGCTGGAGCCGCTGGGCTGCAACTTCTTTTGGGAAATAATTTGCAGGCGGACTTTGAGCTTCAAGGGACGAATTTGAAGCAGAGGGTAGAATCCCTCTGACATTTGATATGGCTGCAATTTATTTGTGGAATGAGCATGTAAAATGACGGGAATTGGAATCCAAAGAGGGCTTCAAATATATACAGCCATTAATAGTACAGCGCTGAACCCGGCATAGTCTGCGGGTGCTCACTCAAACCAAAGTACAATGAACGCCTGCAAAAAAAGTGTCATCCTTCAATTGTCATTACATCTCCACCACAGGTTTTCTTGACCTGTACAAAATACTCTGCCTTGAGTTTGGCGATCTTCCAGTGCCGTTCATGTTATGTTGAATACTTTTCTGGCCCTCTGGGAGTTTCCAGTCATAGTGCATGATCATGTGAGCAAGGAGAATTTTGATTTCGTTTGATGCGAAAAAGCGACCGGGGCAAGCGTGGTGGCCATGGCCAAAAACAATAATTTCAGGACTAGTCGTGACGAATTGATGTTTATTCTCTGCTCCAGGGGTCTCCCTTAGCTTGAGAAAGCGGTAAGGGTCGAATTTGTCGGCGTTAGGGAATACATTCGAGTCACTCATTAGAAGAGGGCCAATGGCAAGGATTGTATTGTTGGGAATCATGGTTCCGTCACTGAGAGTGATATTGGTCTTTGCCTGTCGAGGCATGGTGACTGAGAACGATATTAGCTTCGTAAACTTGAGGCAAGACACAGCGTGAAGTCCTACTGAGGCTAGGGGCGCACTTACACAGAGTGTGAGGGTGATATCGCATGCTCTCTTTCAAAAAACTATCCATGAACCGCAGCTTGAACAACGTCGTTTTTTCCCATTTTCCTTCCTCTGTATAGGCACTTTTGATTTCTTCTCTCAGAGTATCCACATACTCAGGGTGTTCCGCCAAGTCAGACATCGCAAACCCAAGTGTGTAACTGTGTGTTCGTGGTTGTGTGAATTGACGCCATCGACAAGGATAGTTCAGCATTAGCATAATCGAAGGGCTTCCCTTTGGCGGCAGCCGTGAACCAATCTATGGAATCAAGAACCTTTTTACGGGGCTTTCCTGCGTTCATGGCGAGCTCTTTCCGGCGTCTATCAACTTCAGGCGTGATGAAGGCTCTCGCTGCCTTAACTTCTTGACGAAGTTTTCGACATTCGGGCAGAAACCAGTGTACGAACGGTCGCACGGGTGCAGGCCAGTTGTTCAGAGCAGTCGCTGCCATAAAGGCATCAACTGTATACATGACGGAGATCTGTTGCCATTCTGGACAGTTCATAAATTTCTCGCCGAGGAAAATCAATGAAGTGAGCCGAGAAACAGCCTTCAAGAGACTTGAAATGAGGACGGTCTCCTTCCAATCTGTGTTTGTCAGCTCCAAAATGAATCATTTGAATAAAGTAGTGATTGTAATTACCGGGAGCATCGCCGTATACTAATTTTAACATGTTAGGCGCCTCCTTAGCCAGAGGTTCCACGGTTAGCGCTAAACCGCAAATCAGCTGTCAGTTGCTGTAGACTTTGAAATGCGTACTCACTCAGGGCCTGAGTCAAGTGAACTCTTACGGCTGGTTGAAATATTGTTTGGTCTACATTGAATACATCAAAGCCTGGGTATGTTGAAAAGAATTGCTGGCAAAATAATTAGCAGACGGTATTACAGCTATGCGGTACTCAGGCGGACCTTTGAGACGTAACCGTGAAAGTCCAGCCGTTTATCATTCTTGATCTCTTCGATATACTTTGGCGGAATGATTAATCGAGTAGCAGATTTATCATTTAAAAGGAAAGGATTTCCTCTGGCCTGCATGGATATCCGATTAGCTCATTGGCTTCCAAGGGTTCTCCTGAACTTCGGGAACAATAAATGCGCACCAGGGCGACTCCATGCTTAATGATAGTTTCGGCACTTGTTGCGAGTTTCTTCTTCGCCTCGGCATCCCATTTCTCATTCGCAATCGGATAACGTGAAATCAGATTTCTTGACAGGCGGAGTTCGCTCAGTCGTTCGAGTAGATATGGACCTGCAAAAAGAATAACGGCGACTCCTATGCCGAGAAAAAGCTTCAGGATAGTAGTGTCTGAATCAATCTGAACAGACATTCTGGTATCGTGGTAGACCAAAACGGCTGCGGGAATGGTACTTGCAATGAAGAAAGCGTGAAGTCCATGGGATAGGCAGCTGGTGGCTGAGAACTGTCTTATACTCGACCTCTATGCGGTGTCTACTATTTTATATCTGGGATCGCATACCCAATCATTACGACTCAATTGGGCTGTCAATACCGCAAAAGTCGTAGGACCGGGGTTAACCAGGTTGTAAGAATATATGCGAGAAACAAGTGCAGCCGAGAAGTCACAGCTTGGATGCTTTTACAAGTGTCATCCCGATTTTTCTTTTTTATATGGCAGGAAAAGCACCAAATTGGGTATGAGAATGTTAAGAAATATGAGTTTTGAGGGGTTTGAGGTTGCGTTTAAGTGGAGTATACGAGTACGACGAGCGTCCCGAACGAATCAGAGGGAAAATCGACCTTCCGGGTCTCTGTCCGGCTTGGCCGCTGTCAGGGGGTTTGGGCCTTCGGAGGCCTATTAACCTCTCCACTCCACGATTCGGGAGTGTAGATCTGGAGAGATTAAGGCATTTCCTGGTGGACACCCGAGGACGACTGCGAATAGTTTACATTCAATTTCATCCAACCTGGTAGGATTCGTATACCTTCTTGATCGATCTCGTGAAAGTTGAAAGTTCTCTATAGTTACGAACAATCGCCGACTACAAAAGACGTTGCACTTGCACAATTGAGTTAAGCTCTAGCTGCCATTTGCGGAAACTATTTTGCGCTTTTTGAAATTAATCAGTGACAAGAGTTTTCTGCTTAGGTTTTCCCACTTTACCAAAGACAAAATCCGGTTCATAAATCTGGCGGGAAGGACATGGAGGGAAAGTTCATTGCAATTACTGGAGCAGGCTTAGGGATCGGAAGAAGTGCCTCACTTCAATGTGCTGAGCTTGGTGCTGGTGGAGTGTCGCTTCGCGACATCACGCCGGAAGGGCAGCAAGAAACCCAGAAACAGATGTGAACACTCAATTTAGAATTGAAGTTCAAAGAGTAGTTAAAAGCTTGATGGTCGATATGCCAAGATCGAAGAAGATGTTTCAAACGGTAATTGAAATTAACCTCACCAGAACATATATTGCATGCGAGCCCAGCTCCAACACATTGTCAGGCCTGGAGGCTCAATTGTCAAGGTATCCACTGGATCGGGCATGATAGGTGTGCCTGGAATGGCCAGCTACTCTTCAGCAAAATGGGGCATGCGTGGCTTGACAAAGACAGCTGCGACCGAGTTTGGGCCCGTTGGCATTCGGATCAACACTCTACTACCGTAAGTTGTATCTAAAAATGTCACTTTCTCGCTTCAGAATATTCTAACTATGGTGGGATAGGGGCCCAATATCTACCGGCGAGAATTTCGAGGGGGCTGCGGCAGCGGGACTTCTCGCCGAAAAGGTTTTAGCAGATGCCACAGTCTTGAAGAGGTTGGGCACGACCCAAGAAATTGCCAAGGTCATGGCATTCCTACTTAGTGACGATGCGTCTTATATAACAGGAGGTAAGTAACTTCCCGGCGGTCTTCCTATTGGTAATACAAACCTGACATTCTTATTCAGCCGACATAAACGTTGATGGTGGTGCGGCTGGTGTATTCTAACATGTTAATCTGCTCTGGGAAGGGAATTTGTCCTTGTATAGTCTAGTTTGAATTGTTTTTCTGCTCTGCACAGTGAACTTTGTTTTGGTATCTACAATGTAACCTGATTTCAAAAAAGAGAGGACCGGAAAGGGCCGCATCAAGAGAGACCTTATGTTTACGTTCCCCATTTTGCTTTTAACGCATCATACTCAGCTTGCGTCACCCCAATAACTGAGCCATGTCTCAAGCCTGTAGGAAAGTTCGCCCTATCAGCATCCACCCACGCATTAGCATTCATGTTTGTCGAAGTGAAAGGCCGATATCCATCACTGCCATAGTAATCCAAAAGCAAGTTCACTTTTCCAGCGACCAAGTTATCCGCATAGGCGTACGGGCCCTCGACGCCACTGTGTATCATGGCAGAAACGCCACCAGGTCGAGTCCACGTTCCGAAAAGCCCGGTATCAGATCTTTCCATGTAAACGTTGGTTGCAGTCTCGTTCTTGAGGAAGCGTGCGTAGCTGTTGGTGCCAAGCTGAAGGAGTGACAAATCAATTATGCTGGTAGGCGCCGCATTGATGAATGTTTGAGGGGAGGTAAATGTTTTGAAGTCACTGGTGTATGCGTAACGGATTTGGTCTGGGCCTGGATTTCCAGTGTGGTTTGGATCTGAAGTTGAGTACTTGTAGCTAACGTCAATACGTAATGTGGGGTTGGAGTCTGCTTGACTTACAAATTTCGATGCCCAGTGGACTAGATACTGGCCTTTCACTGAATCCCAAATCGCATCAGGAGCCCATACCATTCCCGCATTGTCGTTCTCGACCTTGATCAGTCGTTCGGTTCCCCAATTAATCAAGTCCGTGCTTTCCCAAACGTATATGCTGAGAGAACCTTTGCGCTGCGATGCATCCCAAGTTGTCTGCCTCGTATCAGTATCGAGTAAGATAGAAGCCACAATAATCTCCCACAAAACTGTACCTTTGCAATGTTCAAGTCTGTACCGATTATGTACCATTTCTTGCCAGCCTCCGACCCAGCTCCGTTGATAATGGAAGGGTCGCGGACACCAGCAGTTCCAAGCGTGGGAACAAGAATTGGCTGACCACTTTTCAATGCCTTGAAAAAAATTGCATTGTTTCCATTACTCAAGTAGAAGTAAATGTTTGGTGCGTCGCCCAGAAAGAATACTCCTAGGTAACCAACTAGACTGGAGTCTGCACGAGTCGAGATCTCTAAGCCAAAAATTGTGCTAGCCACCACAACAATCGCCCGCAAAAGATGAGAAACTTTCATGACGAGGGTGAAAAAAAGAGCATGCAGTCACAATTAAAATCGGAACACACCCCAAATATGTAGCAGAAAGCACGAGCCTGTGGGGAACTAAATTATCCAGTCTGATCCCGAGGCTGTTTGTCAATTTGGAACATTTGACCGAGACATTCGGAGAATCCCATAGCTTTGCCTGAATCAAAGAACCAAGACCGAGGCACATGACTTCTTACCAGAACTTTGAAAGACGTCCAACCCACTTTGAGCCGCCAAGAAGGCTAAATCGTCACGACATCTAGGGTATTCTGTTAACGGTCCAATACCTTGCAGTACACTTGGCTTGACAGTTGATTGGGTGGGATTTGTATCCAGGCATCATGGCGCTTGTGTTATGCCGAAACTAACTTAGACAAAGGAAGAAAACATACGACGGGACTTTGTGAGCTTTTGAGCACTCTCTGTGTATGTGAGTTTTGCAGCAATAATGGAGTAATAGAAAGAAGAAGCCACTTCGTTTCCTGGCCTCAATCGTTGATTGACATGAAAAAATAGCACCTCCAGAAGCGGGGCCGCCATGTCAAAAGTTAGGGGGGATTACTACGCTTCTAGCGACTCAAGCCCTGAAACTACAGTGTGTGGGCGCTGGATATAAGCGAACCATTTCCGTGTTGGGGCGTCCCCACGCCATAAGCTTGACTTCCAGGGCTAAACAGAAAGAAAAGGAATACCTAGATAGGTTTCTCGGGTAATTCTCAGACTTTCCTAAACAGCTTGCGAAGACAAAGCATCATGAGAGTTGAAGGCTACATTAGGACTAGCGCCATTTAGGCCCGTTCCACCATGTTGCGTGCTTTTCCCTGCGCCACCAGCAAGACTTCACGACCACGACACATTGCCAATATGCCCATCAAGGTCTCGAATGAGTCTCCGGAAGCCCTGGTCGAGTCTTTCCAATCATCGAGCATCAAGCCATCATTCGTGGTCGTCTACGCCTCACTCACAGACGGCAGATCGTGGTGCGGAGACTGTCGAGCTGCTGAGCCTTTGGTAAATGCAAAGTTCGCGGACCGAACGGATGTGTTGAAAGTGGTGTATGCGGGTCAAAGGGACGAGTAAGTTGAATCTGCGACTCTTTTCCGAATATGGCCTCCGCGTGCTGGCAATATGCCTTGGGAGGGGCAAACAGTACGTGTTCCAAAAGAGGAAGGAAGGCTAATGAGAATATACAGATGGAGGAAAGCAGACAACCAGTGGAAAAAAGCACCATTCTCGGTGACAAATTTGCCAACCCTCATCAAAGTCACGAACGATGTGGGTCTCATGAGCACTCTACAACACCCTGTGAAATGCCTGCTAACGAGGAATAAAGGAGTGGGAGCAGCTGGTTGAAGAGGATGTGTATGATCAGAAGAAGTTAGATGCTTTTGTGGGAGAGCAATCCTGAAGTAAGAAGCACACCTCTGATGCGGCTGATGCCGCGAAGGGGAACCAGTCAATGGGTCGGTTCTGCAAACCATTCAGGCCAGTGAGCGTTGAGCTTGTAACTGTCGTCTACATGCCACGGCCAAATACCTAAGCATTCGCAGCACTGGACCTCTGGGTTTGATCTTATTTTGGAGTTTCCTTCTCTTTTTGTCACTTCAGTATTCCTTTTCGTCCACCTGACCACTCATGACTGCAAGTGCCATGATCCACCCCATTCAACCCCGCGGCCCTGTTAGAGCAGATCCCTTTTTGGTCCACCAGATCTCGAGGCAATCTTTTTTCAACCTTCTTCGACCTGGTTGACACTGAAGTACTCGCAAGGCAAAACATAGGGAGACCATATGGATCCTCTGTGGCCGCACGTGACAAGTACGAAAACCCAAGTCAAGTAGGCTGCTTCTTTTCAATTTTCTACCAAGTCCAAATCTTTGGTCTTCTCTACTAGCTTATCTATTTGTTCGCTCTGCCGTCGGGCAAAGGAGCATCGTGGACAGAGACCGGGTCTCAATACCTGAAAGCAGAACGGGTCGCAACACGCAGTACCGCGATGCGTCGGACAGACAGTCAGAACATGCACTACATGATGACCGCAATCTTCGTACCATGCTGCAGGCCTGCCATGCTGCGAGTGCGTGTGGCATTGCTTTTTAGTTCCCAAGACTTTTGGTCTAGCCTGAGTATTTTGAGATTTCTAGGTGCACCTGCACCGTCTTGAGATACAATCAGGCTTTTAGGAGTTGTGTAGCTCTTGCAGCAGGTTAAAATTTGATATTATGGCGACCAGTGTTGTTTACTAATTATTGTACTTGCGTTGTCGAGATTATAGGCGATCTCCGTTGTAGTCAATTGGCGGCCCTTTGTTGGGTCAGTCCAGCCCCACGGTGTATCTTTGTCCTCAGAAATAATACATGATAAAGTATTATCAAACCTATTTACAACATCAAAGGTCTGTCGCAGATAGGTGACAAAGAGGCTTTGATTCCATGGTCAACATGACATTCCACCAAACATTATCCACTTGCTTTCTCTTTTCTTGAAACCTAGAAGCCCCAACGCCTGCAAGATAATTACAAGTATACAGTAACGAAATTGCAAAAGTATATATAATCTACAAAACCTAAACTGTATATAATGTCTAGGAGGTACGACGGTCATCGATCCTCCCAATCCGACCATTGGGAGGATTATTGGAAGGGCAAGCCTAATATATATTCACCAAGTTCCCCAACTGAACCTTCTTTTGGAGGTAGTTATTCTTCGCGCCATTATCGATCTCCTCCATCGCAATACTGGGAAGAAAAACCAAACATCTACTCACCAGGGTCACCAACTAACTCATCCTTTGGTGGAAGTGCGTCTTCACGCCCATTTGCGGGCTCAAGCAGGTATGGAAGCAGTTACACTAGCAGCCAAGGTGGCTACCCAGGCTCCGGTTATAGCAGCCATTATGAAGACGACTACATCCCGCCGCCACCCCGACCATCCTACTCTCGTGCACCATACTCGGAGCCCCAAAGTCCGCCAGGGTACACCTACGAAGATGAAGAGCCTGAGTCCATCGGCATTGCTCCAGCAGAGTGGAATGACTACAGGTCAACTGCCACACGAGCAGAGCTCAGGACATTCTTCATTCGCAAAGGAATGGATGAGGATATGGTAGACAAAGAGCTTGCCAAAGAGTTCGCAGCTCGTGCACCCCTTCATAAGGCCGGAGATCCAGCTGGCTTTGAGCCACCTCCAAGAGCGCCACCCCCAAGTAGCTCAAGACGGGCGAGAGCCAGGTCTCCAGATCCAAGTTCCTCGAGATACACATCATCTCACAGTACCAGATCTCGTTATACAGATGCTGATGATGACTTTGTTAGAGGTATGAACGATCTAGGTATTGATTCCGAGGAAGAAAGAGATAGATACAAAAAGTCATATCGATCAGGCCATTCGTCAACGAGTAGATCGCGGTCTACTCGCCACAAGCCTGCTACCACCGGAAACAATCGCGAAGACGACATCCGAGAATCCATGAAGGATTTCGGCTACAGCAGAGAGAAAGCCGAAGAATTTGCCGACTTCAGAGAGAAGCAACGAGCAGAAGGCACCTCCTCAAAACGCGCCGACCGATCCCCACCCCGCTCTACTCCCCACCGCTCCTCTTCATCCCGACACCACACTTCCTCCGGCAGCTCCTCCAGCAAAAGACCGTATCTAAAAGACCATGCTAAAGCTTACCGTAGACGCGAGATCCCCCCCGAGGACTGGAAGAAAATGTGGGTCAAGCCGCACACAAACATAGGTAAGACGTTCGAGGAAGCTACCAAGCGCGCCGAGAAGGATTTGAGAGTGGCCTTCGAAAGGGTTATGCTCCAGCGTTATACTGATAGGGGGTATTCGACCAGAGAGGCTGAGAAGAAGCTGGATGATCTCTTCTCCAGACCGGCAGTTGACGGTGACTACTGATTTGCTCTTAGGTTGTAGAGCCAAAGGCTTCAGCTGTCTGGGAAGGTAAGTAAGGTGTATATTTCGTATGTTTGAATTTACTGTATTTTATTTCGGAATAGCAATTGCAATGTGATCCGATTCCCATCGTCAAGTGAGGAACTTGAAAAAGCCAAAGCTCGGGTGATGTTCTTGGACCAACTACACTTTTCGCTCTGTTCCATATGCTATATCCGCATTGTCCCAGAACAATCAAAATGGCCATTACAAAAGAATGTCCAGTGCGTTCTGAAGCTGCTTCAGACCCGCGAGAGACTCAGTGCAAAGTTGCTTTACCAAGGAGCATTTTTCCCGTCGTAGTGGTTGAGTTTTCCCTCCGGCACCGTCTCCCAGCCCTTGACATGGATATTCAAAAACTGTCCGTTCTGCTCCTTCCCGGCACCAATGATTTTATCAAGAGTGGCCTTTGTACCCTCTTCAACCGACAAATCTGCCCAGTCGCCACCAAGTTCCGTGCGGAGCCACTATAAACGTTAGTACTCCGAAATCTAGAAATGGAGAGAAAAACTTACACCAGGGCTGATGGCAAAGAATGTGAAGCCGTCTTTCTCGTAATCCAGTGCGTACTGAACGGTCAAATGGTTCAGTGCAGCTTTCGAAATTTTGTAGGCTGGGCTCGGGGTGATCATGTAAATTGGAGCCAAGGCGTTTGAGCCATAGGTGCTTGTGCTGCGCCGAATTAGAAACGGAAAGACGTTTGAGGGAGAGTGGCAGCTTACATGTTCGCAACTTTCTTCAAGTTGCTCTTTTTCAGCAGAGGGAAGAATGCTTGAGTCACTCGGTGAACACCGACAACATTCGTCGAGAGCGTGGATTCAAGATTATCCCTGTGGAATTAGCCAAAAGTCTTCCACAAGATCTATAGAGACTTACATTGTGACAACCCCTTCAGGAGAGTAAGGCATCACTCCCGCATTGTTGATCAATACGTCCAATCCCTTGCCGGACAGAGCGGCTCCGACTGCTGTCGCAGCTTGCTTTACACTTGCTTCATTGGTTGAGTCAAGTTTGACAATAACGACTCGGCCAGATGAGTTCTGCACGAGTTCCTGGAGGGCCGGGGCATCACCACGAGCTGTAGCGAAAACTTGGCTCACTTCTGAAGTGGGGAGAGATGCGAGTTGGCGTACCATTTCGAAGCCAAGGCCTCGAGAGGCACCAGTGACGAGATATGAAGCCATTGTGATGTTGTGGAAAACGATTGAAGATGTCTGGATAAGTTAGGGAGTATAATCTGAGAAATTCAAGTAAATAAATGGGGGTCAGCTAGCTATTTGAAGAGAAATATCATGTTGGCTTTGCAATCAACTGCGGAGATATGAAGCCCTAAACCAGTATAGCGTTGTTGTTGGGTACTGGATGCGGGATGGACCAATGAGCGGACTTCACCATTAACTCCGAATGCGAATGCGCCCCTTCGCCGATACCATAACTGGCAATATATACGTCCGGGTGTTACTGAGGCACCCCAGTCAAGCCAAGCCCAGAAATAGGTCAAGTGCTTTCAAATCTGGATTGGTAAGTCAATCCCAGCCGGACAAGGTTGTGAAGGGATTCAAGTGAAAACAGCTTTGATCACGTGTGAAGCACTTGGACTACATGAAGCCTTTCCTTGACGACCTGATACGTGAAGTGCAATGCCAAGCAGACTTATTAGATCATACTAACACCGCAAACATATCAAACCAGACCTAATTGAGCGGGGTAGAAACCTGATTTCGTAGAAAACGGAGCTCCTCGGAGGCGCGGACCGAGTTGCAGGCTTCTACCTCGAATGTCATGCAAGGGATCGAACTATCAAAGCCCAAAACATATCTTGCAGATTTGACTTTCAATTCTATCTGTCTTGTTAACTCTTGCAGGTTTCACAATTCGTTTGAAAAGTGTTTGCTTCCTGTGATATGCCCGGGATCCATGGCAAGTATATCGTGGGATAAGACTTGCAAGTGTACAGGCTTGCATAAACTCGAGAATTCGTTCTTGCTAAATGAAAAAGGAGTATTAACATGAAGCCGAGCTTCTCATTCTCGATTATGTCCTACGTATCTCAACCCAGCAAGCCTTTTCGCCGCATGAGCCTTCCTGCCTTCTTCAAAAAAAAAACTTAAAACGTGGATTTCAGGTTGCTTTTGTGCTGTTAGTGTGAGGACAGGTGTCTATATGAAAGATTAGAATACACTTTAACAGTAATGTAGAATTTACGTTGCCAACAAGATGGAGTGAGTATCTGCACTAGTTGTGACCGCCATCTTCCTCGGCACTTTCGTCGGAGGACTCTTCATCCGAGTATTGATCCAACATATTCGTAGGTAAGATACGCTTTACCTGGTCCCGTAATCCCGATGGTTCGGCCTCACTCGCTCGCTCTAGACGAGCCTGCTCGCGACGTTCTGCCAACAACTTCTTCTTCCCAGCGTTTGACAACCTCGTCTTTTCAAGAACTGCAATCTTCGCCTCCAACTCCTTCTTTTCAATGTGGGCTTTTCTTTCAACTTCCTCCATCTCTGTGTGCATTGCTTCCAGCGACTTCTTGAGAGCTTTCACGGTCATGGCTTCATTGTCTGCGACTGGCCGGGATAGTAGCGACATTGGCGACTTGGCCGATCGGTAGGCCGAAGCCATTGATATCTGCTCAAGGGACAATCCAGACATGGCTTGAATGCCCAGACAGAACGGTTGTTCTTGTCCTGGAGGGTTATTTTGGTGTTGTCTCCCACTTAAAGCCGCAAATGATTCACGGCTGCCAAAGTTGACCTCCGAAAACATGCGTAAACTCCATTCTATACCAGCCCTTTCTTGGAAGTTGGCAGTGTTGCAGATGACTTGCAAGGCTGTGAGCAGCTGCAACTAGTCAGCCAATTCTCCACAATCCGGAACAGCAGTACCTACAAATTGTTCCTGAGACAAGAAGTTCTTCAAGCCAAGAGCTGCAAACTTTGCAATAATATCTTTCACGACTTCGGGAGACTGGCGAGAAGGCTTGATGAGTGCGTAGCCTAGTGTAGCAGGTTTGCCTGAATGAGGCTCGTCTCTGGGAGGGCTTGCCATCTTCAAGCTTGACTGGAGTGTATGAGTCGATGACTCGAGGAAAGCACTTTTTTGAAAAGATGCTTGGGTCGCGGCGTGGAAGGGCGGACTATTTTGGCAAATCGTCCAGGATGGGATTCATCAGTTTCTCGTTGTCGGACTGTCGAAGATAAGCAATTACTACTTCCGTGAAGGGATTGAGACCGAGATTCTTTTTTTCGTTTTAGCGGTGAATCGCGGGCAGTAAACATGAATTGGATTACTTCCCTGGCGTCTGCGGAACATTTCGTGTCTGGACGTCTAGGGTTGCAAGACTACAGAGGCCTTCCTCGCTGGCGATCTTGCCTTATTTCGCTCATGCCCTTGCTCCATTCTGTTATTACTGATAGCAAGTACTTGAGATTATTTTGAGAGCACAGTCGTAGGCCCAGTATCCACAAAATATCTGTAAGTGTTCCTTTCTCAAATTGAATCTGAGTATGGGCTCCAAGCCTTGATCCAGAGCAGTACCCACAAACCAAGAGCTCGAAGAATTAGCCTGGATGATATCGACATCGAAAGCGCACACTAGAACGAACAAACGATTACCATGATATTTCCACATCTTCCACTACAATGGCACGTCTAACTATGCTTCAAGGGAGCCCCTTCCGCAGAAAATAACCCGCCACCATAACAGCTCTGAAATGGCGAGGAAGGTTCATGGGTACGTACAGCCGAACTTCCGAGATGGTCTATGTCTTCTGCACCTGGTAGATCAAAAACGTAAAACCTCCTTGCCACTAATCTCTACAAATGCGAAAGACGCCCGCTCTACAGAAGTCTGTGGGCACCGACACTTGAAGTTTCCAGACCTTCCGCGTATCCAAACCATCAAAGATTAGCAAGCGGACTCAACGACTGCAAGATACATTCACTCGGTCACCGAAGCATTTTACAAGGCCTTGACTCAGCGTTTGTTCAAATGTGCCGATTCTGCAGGGTCCAATTTCTGAGCTGCCCCACAGCGTGGAGGGTTGTTGAAACATATTGAACCATCATGATGAGCGCATATTTTCTCAAGGCTCTAGGAACAACTGGCAGTCAGCAATTGGCCAACTACGCGAAAGTTCGCCGCAATTCAGTAGATACGTCTAGGATTAATCCGTCCAATCGGGCAGTGGTCAATTGCGATAATGGGAAAGACAAAGCGCCCCAGCCGTTCGTGGATGTGGCAATAGCTGTTGTGGAATATAACAAGCGGGAGACCTTTACCGCCTTCGTTTTTGTATTCGAAGCGATCTCACTGGCAGAGCTTGGCCGCGCCTTCAACGAACTGAAGAGGGCTTCCGATAAACAAAAGGATGATTATAGGAAATAAGTTTCGGGCTTTCTCAACATAGATGCGGAAAAGGCGGGCCATGGGACCATCACTTACCTTAAACAAATACTCCTGGTCCTCTTGTACCATGTGAGGCTAGATATGCATGAGTGGGAGCGCAAGAGTCGGCAGACTTTATTGGATAATCTCATCCGGAGATCCACGCCTTTTTATCTGGAGAGACTTATCTAGGACAGGGAATTTGGTGCTTGAATCCAGACAAGCAATTTTTGACTACGTAAGGAATATCTTCTTCGTTGTTGATATCACGGCTAAACTTTTCAGGATTGCCAATTTGCCTCACTTCAACCAGGGATCACTGCACGCCATGGTCAAGTTGATGGCCGAGAATGCCCCCGATATCGTCGTCTGTACTAAATTCATTGAAGACGTTGTAATAAGATCCGCCAAGCCCGGTCTGCCTATTACAGACCTGCCCCTCTTGAATGGAAATTCCGCCGCTAGTAACCATCTGGGATCTATCGCGCTACTAGCCCCCTCGTCTTCTGTCCCCGGCATTCAAGGTCAACAGACTCCCCATCCCCCCAAGGTCTTCGTTATCCCAACGACTCTCGCTGCCTCAGAGACTCCTACCAAGCCTCTCCAGAAAGTCAGAGAGAGACGTGTCACCAGGAACCAGCCCCTGACCGGACCAAAGGGGAAAGTTAGTGGGCGCCAGAAACTTAGTAACACGGAAAAAAAGAAAATGCTGAGGGAGCGATTGGTACTTTCGCAGAAGAGTGAAGTCAAGTCAACCGTTCCACGGACTAAAGCCATCCCTGTTCTTGGAAGTGACATGTTGGACTACTCGGATGAGGAAGATCAGGAGGTTGAAAACGATGCAGACAAGGGACTCGCGCGACAAAGCGGTACAATGGAAGAGCCGGCCAAAGCCACTGTAGCCAAGACCGACATAAGTGTTGATCCGCATCGAAGTTAATGTCTATTTTGAATTTGACGTATTTATTCCGACTGTAACGCTCTGGTGCACTCTCATCCCACGAGGGGTTTTCCAGGAGCACTGCCAAAGCAAAGACAGCCGAGGAGCTTGCTGTTCTATCAACGGGATCCAAGGGTGGGACGGAAGAAAAGAAGAATGTCCGGTACCGCAATTAGACCCCATTACTATAGCAAGAAGCCATCTTCTCGTGGAGTCAAGCTACTCTGTACTGCTTGCGAATCGACCTGAAGTGTGAAGCTCCATCATCGATGCTCTGTCGTTTAAAGCCACTGTCTCGTAATAAAAATTCGCGCAATCAATCAAATGACAACGAATGTAAACGAAGTGACACGTCCCTTTCCTATTGCACTGGGCTGTTCTAAGCAATATTCCAACTTCCGTGAATGTCTCACCTATCGTGAGACATTGAAGAGCTCACCAAATAAGCAAGTGAAGTTCGGAAAAGAGGCCGGACCAGGCTCTGAGCAATACTTCCCAAAGTAGAATTGCTTGATCCAGCTTAGACTTCAAGAAGTGAATAAGAGTGAAGGTCGATCGCATCCAGCAAAGCCTTATAGTGAAGTTTGGGAGGCTCTCGTGTTTTTTATGCGCCTCCTCGAATAATTCCACCAAAAATGCATGAAATAATAATATTAAGAGCTCCAAAATTATCTATGCATGCAGGCTTGCTATCCCCCCACTTATTAGAGCATATTAAAAAGGATCTGTTTTTGGTGGACAAAGTGCAACAGAATCATAGCTATTGCCTGATCCGGCCTAGACTCTAAGAATTGAATAAGAGTGAAGGTCGATCGCATCCGCGGCCGTCCAACTTCTTGGCAAGTGAATTATAGGGGGAGTGAAGGTCGATCGCATTCGAAGTTTGGTCATTCTAGTCAGCATGTAAACTCTCGGGCAGAGTGAAGCTCGATCGCATTTATGACTGTCTAACTCTAGTAGCAAATGAACCAAAGTGAAGGTCGATCGCATCCGGAGTCCCACTTCGCCGGAGCAAAGTGAAGATCGAGCGCATTAATAGCCCAACGCCAGCTTTAGCAAGTGAAGATTGAATAAAAGTGAAGGTCGATCGCATTCGCAGTCCAACCTTGACGGATTGGAGTGAAGGTCGAGCGCATTCATCGTTTGACGAGCATTTTCCGCAAGTGAAGTTTGAAAAAGAGTGAAGGTCGATCGCAAAGCAGCCCGGCTTCAACGCATTCGAGTGAAGGTCAAGCGCATCCACGTTTAGGACCAGCTTTGGCCAGTGAAGTTTCAGTGGGAGTGAAGGTCGACGTCCCAAGTGTACTTTTTCGTGTATTTCCACTAATAACTATTGCAAAAATGAACGAAACTTGACCATTTTAACGTCCAAAATTATCTACGCATGCCCTCTTGCCGTCCCCCCACTTCTTAAAGCAAACTATAGAGGAAATTATTTTGGTGGGACGATGTGCAACAAAATCTTAGATCCCCCCCAAGGTCCCAATCCGGCTTAGCTGCACTTGAAGTGAATAGAAATGAATGCTGTATCGGTTCTACGTACTTTTTTGCATGTTTATTTGAATAAATCAACAAATAATAGACCGATCGTTGCAAGCAAGAGCCTCAAAATTATCTACGCATGCCCTCTTGCCGTCCCCCCACTTCTTAAAGCAGATTATAAAGGAAATTATTTTGGTGGGACGACGTGCAACAAAAATCCAAATCCGGCCAGCCTGCACGTGAAGTTTAAAGAGGGGATAGAAATGAATGCTGTATCGGTTCTACGTACTTTTTTGCACGTTTATTTGAATAAATCGACAGATAATAGACCGATCGTTGCAAAAAGAAGCCCCAAAATTATCTACGACGTAGCACTTGCCGTTCCCCCCATCGGTAAAGTGTGCATATAAGTAAGTTGGAAACACTCTAGAGGTCTTACGAAATGCAACAAATGGAGTAATTTTAGATACGGGACGGGAGACGGGAGCGGGCCGCAGAAATTCACCTATAAGTCTTCCACCATCATCAGTCAAAATATAAAAAACGCAACTACGCCAGAGTCCATTCACCACACACCGGAAGGCGCACCCTAGCCGACTTAACAAAATTTCATCCAGAAAAGCAAGTACTACCAGCCTCATGCACATCCAGCACCACCTTCCCCGACCCACAACGATGGACCGCCTCCGCGCCATCTCCGACGTCGAGGCACTCATCGATATGGCACCCCGCCCCCTCAAACCAGCAGCACGCCTCGCCGTCCAGCGCACCACCAACACCGGCAAATGGCTCTGGCGCCAAATCCACAACCTCATTGACGTGGAAGACGAATACGAGGAATGGCCCGAGTCGCCTACCTCAAGCGGGTATTCCGACTTCGACGCCGAGAACGAGATTTTCCCGCCGGAGACGGCACTCTCGGTGTCGGCGACCGAGCGCGTGCAGGCTGATATGGAGGAGGCGATGAGGGATGTTTTTCCGAAACCGCTGAATCAATTTGTGAAGGAGGAGGTACCTGGACGGCGGGCGCGCAGAAAGAGGCAGGGTGATGGTGCGATTACGGCGCAGGGTGTCGGGGAGAGGAAGGTGTGGAAGAAGGTGTTATCGGATGAGGAGAAGCGGCGGAATGATGAGATTGCGAGGGAGTGGGCGCGGAAGAAGGACCGGAGTGCTAGGAGTAGGGAAGAGGATGATAATAGAGCGATGGGGGATGTGGGGACACAGTTGTTGGAGGCTACTCCGGGCATGCACTCGCCGCGGGAGGAACGGTCAAGCAGGGAGGAGAGAGCAGGCTTTGTTTCACAGCCTGTGAGGGGTGCATCTTGGGGAAGACAGGCAAATGAGAGGGTCTCAGAGGCGACAAAGCGTTCGAGCGGACCGAATAGGAATCGCATCACCCCTCAGGCTGTAGCGCAACGCAAGCAAGTAAGAGACGCCGAAAACAAGGAGCCAGAGCGAGCTACGAAATTCGACAGGCGAAGAAAAGTGGACGAGGACATTAGAGAGCTGACGCAAAGCTTTTTTCGAGCATCGATACAGGAGAAAATCGCAGAGCCGGTGAAGCATCAATACAAGCACACAAAGCTATCAAAACAAGTGGAGGACTCCAGCGACGATGAACCTGCCTTGCAGCGACCGAAACCAATACCCAGGAGACCGGCATTCAAAGAGGAAGACGACGACGATGAAATGCTATTCGCTGTACCACGCTAAAAGCAGAGCCTATCACAGATAATGTATTACGATTACGCCTTCTTCCTGGTACTTTTAGGTCGTCCACGTTTGGGCTTGACCTCAATAGTATCATCAGCCGAACCCACTTCCTCGACTTCTACCTCATCAGAAGTCTCGTCCTTCCCATCACTATCCTTCTCAAACTCCACCGCATCCGTCGAGGAATCCTCAGCAGCCGGCTGATCCTCTCCAATCTTCTCCTTCATGGCCTTCACGGCCTTCGCAGCTTCGTCCTCCTCGCCATTCCAAGCCCCACAACTAAAGCATCTCCATTTTCCTAGGTCAGCCGCGGATTTAGTTCCTGGAGGGGCTTGTCCATTAACAAGTCGGCAATTTTGGCATATCAAAGCTATGCGGTTCTTGGGTGATGTCTCGTCTTCGCCCATTAATAGGTCCAACACTCGGTCATACCAATGTCCTTCGACATCCATTCCACCACTTTGAGCATACTGAGCTGGAGCGGAAAAGGCGTTTGGCGCAAATTCGGGAGGGCCTGCTTGTCCTGGGGGAGAAACGGGAGAAGGAATAATATTTGGAGGGGTTTTATCTTGAATAGGTTGTGGAGTAGATGGTTGGCTAGGTATCGGAATTTGATTTTGCCCAGGTCTTGGGATATTGGCAGTGAGCGGAGGCGGTCCCGTTCCTATTCTCTGTAGCTGAGCTTTTGTGGGTTTTGGGTTCTTAGAAGGCGTTTTCGGATTCTTCGGTTTCGGTGCTGGAGGAGCGCCGCCATATTTCTCCAATAGTTCTTGTGTAGAATTATACTTTGTGGCTGACTTGAGCTTATCAATAGTCTTTGCCCGCTCTGCCTGCTGAACCTCCAAGCGTTGTGTCGCGCTGTCTACTCGGCACTTGTAATAGGCACTGATGGCTTGTCGAATGACCTGGATGCTGAAAGTATATTAGCAAGCCCTTGGAAACACATGCTAGAATACTTACAAGACAGGAGTTCCCGCAACACCAGTGTATTCCAAATAAGTCCAGTTCTGCCACCCCACCACCAGAAACAGGATGATGGCGCATAAGAGGTAGGCAAATGTAGCATAGAGCGTCCATAATGCCTTGTACCGCCGACCGCTTTGCCGGAGAGCATCGAGGTGTGCCTGCGACTTCGTGATCTTCTGCGCCAATGCCGACAGCGTCTTTTCGAATGAGGCTGGGGAGTTATCCTCGCCCTGTAACCGTCAGTATTTCACAGAGTATGGAGCCAGAGAAACGTACTTTCCAAGGCCAGAGAGACACCATTTTGGATCTGCCTTGCAATAGGTAGGTATTACCGTGTCATGTCGTCGGGATGAGTGTCGTAGGGAAGAGGTGTAGGTTGATGCTTGCTCGCGTGGCTATGCCGTCGTACAGCTGTTAGCGCTTGGGCCATCTTTGGTGGATCATCGGTCAGATTCCGCCGTCTCACTTCGTACGCCCAAGACTTTTGTGAATATTTCGCTTTTGAACACCATTCACCTGTCGCAATAATGATATTTTCTTCTTAAAACGGTCGATCGGTCAATCAATCGATCCATGCAATCGACACATATAATCTAGCGCAGACGCGAGCACCATGTTCCAGGTAAAATCCACAATCCGCAGCCTCGCGCTCGCTCAACCTTAATTTATGCTGACCTGGCCTCCCCAAAAGCGCCTCAAGGGAGCCATAGATTCCCGCATAGCTGAAGAACAAAAGCGCCAGAAATCTGCAATTCCCCCTCAAGTAACGCGATCCAGTTCCAGTTCCAGTTCCTCTGCCCGCCGTTCTACTTCTCAAAGCGAACCATCGAGACCGAGGAGAGTCAAGAAGGAGAGCGATGGTGCGGCGCCGCCAGTGAGGGGCCCTGATCCTGCCGAGTTCGAGAAGGCGTTTGTGATTGAGGACGAGAGCGAGGAGCCGTCGGGCGTTAATACACCGGCGACGATGGATGAGAAAATGGCGGACAGTACGAGTAATGCTACGGAGACTGGGGATGGCGAGAAGGCTGGGAATGTGCCTCCCAAGGCTGTGGAGTTACCTACGGAAGTCCGCACGAAGCTGCGCAAACTGGATAAGCTGGAGTCAAAATACCAAGGTAGGGCATAGTTTATGGCTAGGTGGGATTAAGCTGACGGTACTTTAAAGATTTGCTACGTTCCTACAGAGTCGCACATGCGCGCGCCATATCTATAGAGCCATTCGAGAAAGCCCTGAAGGAAAACACACCCCTAGCAACGATTTCGGATCCCGATGCCCTGGTGGAATATCTTGGCCAGCTTAATTTGAAGGGGGACATGGTTATGGATGAGCTCAAGCGTGTATCTGCGGACCGAGACGAACACAAGAAGAAGTACGAGGAGGCGGAGAAGCAGGCTACGGCTTTACGGGAACAGCTCGAGTCGGCTAAAAGCGCGGCGGGTGGTGATGGGAGTGTTGCGGGCTCTACCGAAAAGGCGGATACCATCAGCATCGATACGCCCTCCGTTTCTGTTAAATCGCCAGTTTCGTCCGTTTTGGGGCTTTTCTCGCCCAAGCAGAAACCTCAGCCAACTTCAGATAATAAGGATGTGAACGAGGAATTCTTTTCGTATGATGATGAAATCCCAAAGCTTCAAACGGAGGTCAAGCAGAAGACGGCTGAGATTGAGGAGTTGAAGTCCAAAGTCACCACTTTAGAAAAGGATCTTGCTGTTTCGCAGGAGTCTACCTCTGGCTTAGTCTCAAATCTGGAAAAGGCAACACGAGAGCTGAATGAATCCAAAGAAAATGCTGCAGCGGGACAGGAGGGTGCCAAGAGAATCGAGGACCAGGCTGAAGAAATCAATGGCTTGAAGAACAAGCTTCAAACCGCGGAGGAACAACTCGCTACTCTGGAGGCCGATCTTGCATCTCAAAAGAAGGAGTCAGCTGAGAAAGTGTCTTCTTTGGAAAGTGATATTTCCAAGGAAAAGAAACAGTCCGAGGAGACAGTAGCTTCGTTGGAGGCCGACATGAAGAAACAGAAAGAAGCTTCTAGTCGGGAACTGCAAATTGAAGCTGATGCTCGTAAGGAAGCTGAGAGCATGCGCCAGAAGCTTGATTCACAGATCAAGGAAGTGGAAAAGGCACGGGCTGATAGTGTTAAGCAAATTCAGGAACTTATCGAATCGATTGATGTTCTGAAGGATCAAGTTAAAGAAGCCGAGACTCATGAGATTGAGGCGCCGAAAACAGCAGCTGCGCCTGAATCTACTTCCACGCCTACAGCCGGAGCTAGCAAGAAGAAGAATAAAAAGAAGAAGAAGGGAGGCGCTGCGGCGGCGGCGGCAGCGGCAGCGAATACTGCCAAAGAGAAGTCAGCAGAGAAGGAGGCCGATTCTCAACCATCTACACCATCGCTAGCCACCACAGAACTTCAAGCCGAGATATCCAAGCTCAAGGATGAGGTTGCCGACAAGGATGCTCAAATCGAAAAGCTACAGAGCAAGCGCAAGACGGAGGCGGATCTCCGAGAAGAGCTTGAGAACATGCAGGACAACTTCCTGAGCATAGGCCAAGAGCATGTGGAAGCCAGAGAGAAGATTAAGGAGCTTGAGACGGAGAAGACGTCTCTCAAGGAACAAATTACGAAGTTGGAGCAGGAGATTGAGTCCTACAAGAGCAAATCGAAAGATTCCGAAAAGGTTGGAGCGGACTTCAAGTCCTTAACTGCTGAATACGAAGACCTCAAGTTGAAGTCAGCTGCATTACAGACTGACCTCGGCGCTGCTCAACAGTTGGCACAATCACGGTACAGAGATCTAACAGATCTTCGGGACGTACTACAAAAGGCTCAACCCGAGCTCAAGAATCTACGCACTGAGAATGCGAACCTCAAATCCACGAAAGATGAGCTAGCAAGCCGTACATCCGAGTTGAGAAGGCTGGAAGCCCGAGAAAAGGACCTTAAGTCTGACATGGCAAGTTTCAAGAAACAAGCCGCAGACAGAGAATCTGAGATGAGGACGTTGAACGAGAAAATTACACAGGAGACAAATGGACGGCTGCGAGCAGAGGACCAAGCCCGTGTCGCCCAACGCGATATGCGGAAATCCGAAGCAGAAAAGATCCAACTCGCAGCCTCCGGCGAGAAATCCGCCACCGAGCTTGCAAAAATCCAAGAAGAAGCTAGCAAACTGCGAACAAAAGTCCGCGATCTCGAGGACCAAGTCACCAGACTCACCAACGAATCGAAAGGCCTCAGAGAGGAGGTCGAGCTCCGCGGCTCACAATACAACAACGCCCAAGGTCTGCTCGGCAGCATGCGAGACCAAAGCGCCGAAATGGCCATGCAGCTCAAAGAAGCCAAAGAGCAATCCGAGTCTCTCGAAGAAGAACTGTCCGAAGTGCAACGGCTGCTTTCCGAGCGCACGCGCGACGGCGAAACAATGCGGCGCCTGCTCGCCGACATCGATGATCGCGCTGATGCTAAGGTGCGCGAGATGCGCGAGCGCATGGAAGCCGCGATCGAGGAGCGCGACCGCGCTGAGGACGAAGCGTCCACGAACGGCCGGCGGCGCGCGCGTGAAGTCGACGAGCTCAAAACCAAGATCCGGGATTTCGAGCGCGAGCTTAAGCGCGCGACGGATGACCGCGATGAATTAGCTCAGTCTGAGAAAGAGTGGAAGCGCAAGCGCGATGAGCTGGAAGGCGTCTCCGGTAAAGCAGCTAAAGAGGTCGAGGAGATCCGCGCCGCGATGGGCGAGCTGCGCGATGCGCTTGATGGCAGCGAGAAGCAGGCGCGGGAGGCGGAGAAGCAGCGTGCTGATCTGAGGCGCGTGTTGGATGAGGCGAATCAGCGGTATGAGAAACTACAGCGGGATTTCAAGGCTTTGCAGATGAAACAGTCAAGGATGGACTTGACATCGATATCACGGACTTCGAGTGATGGTGGTGGGGGAAGTAGTCCTGTGAACGGAGCTGTTGGAGGTGCGAAAATGGATTATGTGTATTTGAAGACGATCCTGCTGCAGTTCTTGGAGCAGAAGGATAAGAAGCGGCAGGGTGACTTGGTTAAGACTGTGCTGGGGCAGTTGTTGCATTTTGATAAGTAAGTCTGCCCAGGGTTGCGTCACTCTCTTTCTATGATTTACACAGTATTCGAAATATGAAGCTAATACGGTTTGTAGAAAGGATCAGGATAAATGGATGGCGGCCATCTCTGCCAAGTGATAGAGCATCATGGCTTGTACGGATAGTTTTCTTGGATTGTGGCGCATGGAGATGGAGGATGTCTAGAATTATCACTTTGTATATTAGAGTGGTGAGATGGGATTGGAATAGAAATATCATCTCGAGTCTGCCTGCCTCTTTCAGTGATCTATGTATTGTGTTGTAGCGCGCGAATCAGGCCAATGCCTCTGGCCAAGGGTTAACGGCAGATCTGCGTTCTCAGGGGCAGGCCCTACTTCAAACTGATGGCATGGGTTGGGGTCTTGCCTGGATGTGAATCTGACATACATGAACCCGGAAAATCTCGCAAAATGGCCAGCACTTTGACCGGTCTATATATATGTAGATGTATTTTGGGCTGACAGGGAACAGAAGCGCCAGCGAATATCAGAGCCACGCTCGTTCCGCTTTGTCGCTAACATTAATCTCGAGTTTTTGGGAGGCTCGGAGGGAAGCTTTCCTTTGCATCAATCCTGCTGCCTTACAGAGACGAAAATTTGACGAGCAGATTGAGACCCACCAGGAAAGAAAAGGGGCATCGTGTGAGAGGAAGGCTTATTAGTAAACATTGGACAATACATGATTGGCTCCTGCGATGCAGACAAGTCAGGTAATTGTGCCCGATTACGCAGCCAGCCTTCATGTAAGAATTGCCCGGTTTTGCTTCTAACCACCATGAATTTGTGTGAAATACGGCCTTCTATCTTACAGTATTGCGCAGTGTTTTCATGTCTTGCCGGCAACCGTTGCTAGGTTGGACTCGAGATTAATAGTGCCCACAGTTCATTGGAAACCCCTCCCCCTCCAGCCGCTTCTGGATATCGGCCCAGGGTAGCTGGTAGCTGGCGGCTCTCTTGTCTCCCAGAGCTTTCGTGCGGAACCTGGATCTGGATTTGGATCGTGGCGGCTGCGCATCATACATTTATTTGTTGTTGTGCATGTACCTGGAGATATTTCTAGATCTTGATTTTCGATCTTGGTTTGAGCATTTGCTATTATCTGCAGCCAGCCAGCCTACCACAACCAAAGCAATCGCTATCCACGACCCGAGAAAGTCCCGCGTCATATTGTACAACAGCAAGCACCTGTTTCGCTGCACTGGAGCTGCACCTTATTGAACCAGACCCTCACCTACCTACTACCTACCTAACCTCACCTCACACAGACCATCCCATCCCATTCCATTCCATCATCCCGCCCGTCATCCCACCCCATCGCAACTTCGTCGCCTTCGCCCTCGTCGTTGCCCTCGCCCACCAGCGTCGCATCTACTCCTTCTCCCCTCGCCATGAACGGCAGCCAGATCAAACAAGCGGCCATCAATAAAGCAAAGCAGGTTGCTGGCGCCGGCGCGTCCAATGGCAACTCCAATAAGAAGCGCAAGAAGGAGCTGAAGCCCATTATCACAACCGAAGGACACCAAGATGCTGAGATGGCATCGTCAAATCAAGCCACAGGGTAAGTCAATGTACCTTTACTTGTGTTTCCGCGCTCTTACCCTCATTCTTACTCCACATCCACATCCGCTGCATATCGCATATCCGCATTGTCCTCTTCTTGCCCTCTGCCCTGCACCTAGGATCAGGATCAGCGCAATCTCGTCTTTCCCACTATCCACCCCTCTTTGCATCTACATCTACATCTACACCATCGTCTACACATCCCACCCCCCAAAACCCACATCCCCGCGCATCAATTCACTCACTTGCACGTCCAACCCAAAATGCGCCTCGCCAATCTCGCCCTTTCCCAATCTTCGTCTTCACACTATGACCTCGCTGCTGAAGACTCTGCTAACCGCAAATAATCCCGCGCACAGATCGAGCGGCGCTCCAAATTCCTCCAAATCAGCCATGAACCGCGACCCCTCCTCCTCGTCGTCGCGGGAAGACGCCGCAGAGACGACCGCCGACGAAGAAGACTCCGAAGACTACTGCAAAGGCGGCTACCACCCCGTCTCCGTCGGCGAGCAGTTCAAGGACGGCAAATACACCGTGGTGCGCAAGCTGGGCTGGGGCCACTTCTCGACCGTGTGGCTGTCCAAGGATAACGTCACCAAGAAGCACGTTGCGCTGAAGGTCGTGCGGTCGGCAGCACATTACACGGAAACCGCCATAGACGAGATCAAGCTACTTAATAAGATTGTAGCTGCGAAGCCAGACCACCCGGGCCGGAAACACGTCGTCAGCCTGCTCGATTCCTTTGAGCATAAGGGTCCCAATGGCACGCACGTCTGTATGGTTTTCGAGGTGCTGGGGGAGAATCTGCTGGGCTTGATTAAGCGCTGGAACCACCGGGGTATACCTATACCGCTTGTCAAGCAAATCACCAAACAAGTCCTCCTCGGCCTGGACTATCTACACAGGGAGTGCGGCATTATACATACAGATCTGAAGCCGGAGAACGTTCTGATAGAGATCGGGGATGTGGAGCAGATCGTGAAGACGTTTGTGAAGGACGAGCCCCAGAAGGAAGATAAAGAGGATAACCGGAACGGGCGAAGAAGACGTCGGACCCTGATTACGGGCAGTCAGCCATTACCCAGTCCTCTGAATGCCAGCTTCAGCCAGGCAGACCTGATGAGATTTCCTGGTAGCACGCCAACTTCTCACTCGAGTCTGAACACAATGATGCACGAAGGTAATGAATCTCCCGTCAAAGACACAAGCACCGCTTCTATGAACCCCGTCGTAATGAGTGGTGCAATAGGAGGTTCGAAAGACGCATCGCCCAAAAACGACAAGGAAGACGAGGACCAGCACAAGCAGCGGGAGAAGACTGCGTGAGTTTGGCCCCCAAATCTTTCTTGGTAAGCTACTAACGGCAAGGCAGTGATCTTTTAACCCGTGAAGTTTCCGGTATCTCTCTTGATAAATCGGCCGAGAAGAAGAAGGCAGAGGATGCTAGTGCAGGGGATATTATATCAGTTAAGATTGCAGATTTAGGCAATGCGTGTTGGACAGGCCATCATTTCACAAACGATATCCAGACTCGGCAATATCGATCTCCTGAGGTTATTCTGGGTTCAAAGTGGGGAGCTAGTACAGATGTATGGAGTATGGCAGCTATGGTAATTCCTCTTCTCCAACCCCCCTCAAAGTCCAGAACTGACAAAACCAGGTCTTCGAGCTGATAACCGGCGACTACCTCTTCGACCCCCAATCAGGCACAAAGTACGGCAAAGACGACGACCACATCGCGCAAATCATCGAGCTCCTAGGCCCCTTCCCCAAGTCCCTCTGCATTCAAGGCAAATGGAGCCAGGAGATCTTCAACCGCAAAGGCGAGCTGCGCAACATCCACCGCTTGCGCCACTGGGCACTGCCCGACGTACTCAAGGAGAAATACCACTTCAACGAGGCCGACGCCAAGCAGGTCGCCGCCTTCCTCACGCCGCTGCTCGAGCTGGTGCCGGAGAAGCGCGCGAATGCTGGCGGTATGGCTGGTGATAAGTGGCTGGAGGATACGCCGGGTATGGAGGGCATGCGGATTGAGGGCTTGGAGGTCGGGAGTAAGGGGGA